>BRDA01002097.1:7418-21208 GCA_036984385.1 Crenuchus spilurus
AATAATAATAATAATAATAATAGTAGTAGTAGTATTTAAGGGTTTTAACCCCATATCGTGTCTAGATAACCTCCCCGCGACTATATAAGAATTAATATTTCCCCCAGGAACGTCTTTTTCAAACCCTTGGTGACCACATCTCCTATTGTGTGGGAAGATATTTTGGTCTCGAAGTACGTGCTATACCCCAATTTTGGGAATTTATGATGATGATGATAATAATAATAATAATAATAATAATAATAATAATTATTATTATTATTATTATTATTATTATTATTGTACTTCTTTTTGCTCTTCTTCTTTTTATTATTATTATTATTATTATTATTATTATTATTATTATTATTATTATTATTATTATTATTACAGTGATGCTGTTTGCTATGTATGTGGATTAAGGGATCAGAGTTTCATCATCACAGCACCACCTGCTTTCTGAGGACGAGGAAGGCTGTAGGCTGGTGTAGGGGGTGGAGTGTGTGTTTGTGTGTGTGTGTGCGTGCGTGCGTGTGTGTGTGTGTGTGCTGAAAGATGGCGGCCCCTGCCCTGAGCAGCAGGGCTGGTTCTGTGAGCAGTCTGGGCAGCAGCCCCACCGCCACCCCGAACACCAGCATCTCCAGACCCGCCTGCTCTCCAGAGCTGGACTTCAGGTCCGGATCGAGGATGGACGAGCTGAACCGGCTGATCCAGGAATTTAGCAAACACGACCAGCGAGAGTACGACGACCAGAGGGCTCTGGAGATCCACACGGCCAAAGACTTCATCTTCTCCATGCTGGGTAAGACAAGCAGACCACACAGAGCATCTAAACAGGCTTCATCACGTCCTCCTCACCGCTGAGACTGGACACTAACAGCACAGGCTCGTTTCAGCCTTTTAGATAACTTAAACAGTAAATACAGTCACATCTACATGTGTTATTCTCATATACTGAACATCTGCCATTAAGCATCAAATCTGCATATATATATTGAGAAAATGAAAGAAAATAGTGATTATTACCTTTATTACAAGCAACAAAGCAAGTGTTTTGCACATTTTCTGTGATCATTTCCTCTATAAAGATAGAAATCCAACAAATAAAGCATCTCTTTCACAGCAACATTTAGTACATTCATTCCACATGTCCAGATAACTGCATATTCAAATTTAAGTCACTCAAAATGTAAGAATTTAAGCCATTTCTGAGATTAGACACTTTAAAAAGCAATTTTCTAACAATACATGTTCATTTCAGCCTTTTAATAATGACATAAACACTAAATACATATATAATGTGCATGTTTTAGTGTCCAGTGTACTGGATGTTAAGAGCATAGTTGTTATTACTAGATTATAATCAACAAATCATTTGTTTTGTACATTTTGTGTTAATTTTTCCACTGAAAAGCAAAAAATGGAAGAAATCCAACCAATCTAAAGGATCTCTTTCACAGAAAAATTAAATTTGATATATTATTTAAGTTACTCCAGATAACTGAACATAATATCGATCATTTAAGCCATTTCTGGGACTCTTTTCTAGGAAAGTAAATGAAAAATCTATGTGATCAAGCCGGAGCTATAAAAGTTGCTGCGGAGTTATTAAGAAAATAAACTCTTAAAGACATTAATATGGATAGATTGTCATAGATTATTTTTATTTTGTTTTGTCTTTTATTTTGAAAGAATTGGCTCACAAGGCTGGTAAACAAAACAAGCCACATTTACAGGCATATCTACAGGCAGCCTCTTGAGCGTAGCTGCTCTACGACAATGTTAGAGTGCCCCCTAGTGTTGGTATCACCATTCTATGGGCAGATGAAGAAATGACTGACTTATCCTTTGTCTGATCTAAGCTACTTCAAAGTTTATTGATCGATCGTGTTTATTCTAGTTTATTGTGGAATAAATACACTACATTCATAAGCTGAACATTATCACAATATTTCAGTTTGACTACATGATTTTTACATAAAGTTTCAAAAAGGGAATTGAAGATACAGAGACAGGATTTATAATAGCAGGAGTGATATTTTGTAATGTCTACATTTTTGAGTTTCTTTGTGCTGCTGTCAGTATTAGCATCGGGGTATTAGCTTTGGTAGTACTTGGCACCTAATAGACAGATAGGGGTATCACCCATCACTACTGATTAGCCACAAATGGTCAAATTGCACCAATACTGCACATGTAGTCATGCCTTCTCCTAAAAGTCACAGAATTAATTTTTGTCTTGTTTTTTTTTGTGTTGTGTTTGCCGTTGTTGAGCTTTGACCCTCTTCTCTCGGACCCAGTTGCAAAAATATTAATTCCACAGTCAGATGAGTACTTGCTCTTAATCCCTTGCTGGAGGGGATCAGAATGATTACTGCCACATGTTGGATTGAATCTCTCTTTTCCCTCCAGTCCATCCTCTGTCTCTGAATGAAAAAGTCAAGGCTTTGTCATATTATTGGAGGCTGTAGCTTTCCTAAAGGTCAGGACCATGGACAGAGAACTGATGCAGGTACACAGTAAATTTGCCAGGGTTAAATCAACACTATTAGAGTTAAATTAACACTGGGAGTGTTACATTTTGACACTCTCAGTGTTAATTTAACTCTAATAGTGTTGATTTAACACTGACAGATTTACTGTGTATAATGTTCTTACCTGGACTCAAAGCTCATGAATTGAAACATTTGATCAGTTTAACACAATGTTAAATGAGAGCTAAAGACCTGCCTTATTGTGTATAATAAGCTTATTCAGAGCCAAAATATGCACTGATACATGCATAAGCCTGTGCACATTGTCGTGTGGTTGAAATGCTGTTTTTTCCTTTGTTGAGGTTATAAACGGGTTTATAAAAGTGGTGGATTTGTGCAGGAAACCTAAAGAAATATCTGTGTTTAGTTGTCGTCGTAGTCACTGTGTTGCACTTGGTGTGATGCTCTCGGTTGCACGGTTGCAGCAGGCTTTGTGTGAGATCTGGGTGTGATTTATTGCCCCTTGAGACCTGTCGTAAATTAATTGGATGGGAAGGTTTACTACTGTTGGAGAGCACTGGGTCAGGATGAATATTAATGTAGGTTAGCGCTACAGCAACTGGTTAGTAACCAAGGCTGGTTGTTTGTACATATACCAGAACATTATGACCAAAACAGATGCCACATGACAGTGTTTGCTGCAGGTATAAATAAGTGACCACAGCAGTCAGTTGTAGCAGAGTGTAAAACCATCACCATGGACAAACAACAATGTTCTGACTGATGTCTGTACCAAGAATGGGCTTCTTGTACACTGAGAGCCTCCCAATGGCATAACAGCGATGCTCCATGGACCACTGATGCCATAAGGGAACTCAAGTGAGTGGTAGAGAGCAACCAACACACCACAGTGGACCAGTTAACTTCTATAACACACACGGTGCCATTATTATGTACTATTAGGCCACTATTAGGTACGTGGTCAAAATGTCCTAATATGACTGTGTGTTATTGTGTTACATATACCTGGTGTACCAGCGCATCATCCGAAGTTTGTTTGTGTTCTTAATATCATTCCAAAAAGGTAAACAGATATAATTTACAGTACCAGCCAACAGTTTTTCCAATTCAAGTCCAGTAAATAGCTTAGAATGCCACCACGGCTACCACAGCATTCTACAGCACCATGCAGTGCCCTTAGGTGTGCACCTAGTTGGTCAGAGGTTCACCCTACAGTAAGATAAAGACCCAAAACATCAGTCCAAGCTCTGCCAGAACTACCTCAGGTAACAACAACAAGATGGTCAGCTTGAAAACATGGAGTGGAGCACAGTCTCCAGACTTAAACCCCATCCAGCTGATTTGGGATGAAGGATTAGTGAAGAACCGTCTGAAGAATGTTTGATGTCTGTTGTAGAGAGAATGTCACGAGTGTGTTCAGCTGTTATATCTGACAAAGGTGCTGCTTTGTGTCCAAAGTTTAGACACATTTTGGTCTTTAAACTGATTTCATGAGTTCTTATTTAACTCCTATACTTTAATTTCAGAGTGCAATGAGACATTAAACAGAATTAACAATAACTACCTGGAAAAATTGGGGTGTTCTAAAACTTTTGACTGGTAAGTGTAGATGGATGTTTTAGTGTTGATATGCTTTGCATGGTAATTTACTTTGGATTTCTGACTTTCATGAGTTACACGTCATACTGATTAACATTAAAACAGAGTGGCTCAGCAGGCTAAGACGCTAACACTATGACCAGAGGATCGAGAGCAAAAATTGGCAGTGCTCTCTCTGGGCAGGTAGATGGCGCTCTCTCTCTCGCTATCACTCTCACATTGTAATGTCCGCTGGCTCAGGCGTCTACTGATTGGTCCATTCGGAGCTGGGAATCCTGCGCTTTCCTCCGGGCGCGTTGGCTCCCCAGTGACGGTGTATCAGCGGTAGTTAGAAAAGAGGTGGTGGCTGCATCACACGCAATGGAGGAGGCTTGTGCTTGTCTTCACCCTCCTAGAGTCAGGGACAGTGTAAAGTGATGGGGAGAGTCCAATGGAGGGGATGGGCTAATTGGCTACCACTACATTGGGAATTATAAATTTAGAAATAAAATTATTTTAAAAAAATAAATAAAAAACAGACAGTTTACCTTTTAATTAAATTATGAACACAAATGAACTTTTTCTCCATATTCTAATGTTTGGAGAAGCAGTAGGAGACACGGCAGTGCCAGTGTGCGTATGTTTTTAGGTTTCATTTCAGTAGGTCAGCAGCTCTGTGGTGCCCTGGCCTCAGACATAAGAAACATAAGATTTTGACCACTGGCACTTTTACTGGAGTGGCTATTTTCAGTGGCAACTCAATAGGCTGGGCCAGTCCCAGCTCAAGGAGGAGCAGCACTGAGCCATCTGTGGGAACCCCATGTCCGCTGAGGCATGAGTGATCTACATCTCTCTCTCTCTCTCTCTCTCTCTCTCTCTGTCACAGTCTGTTCTCACACTCTCAGTCTCTGCCATTCACCAAGACCCAATTCAGACAGCGTGCCTGCTGATTGGCTGACAGTGTATGCGTATGCAAATCAAAGAGACTGAACAAAAGTGACACTGAAGCTTCCAGTCTCTGTCATGGAGAGAAAGAGTGAGCGAAGGGGGAGGAATGGTGTCTGAATAATAAAAGCCCTTTTTTTGGTCAATTGAGTTCAGCGTGTAAAGTTTGTGGGAACATTTGAAAAAGAAAGAGGAAGAAACTCTTACCTTAATTCACAGACTTGTCTTTTGTAGCCTTGCAGAAAGACCGTCTGTCCAGAGGCTCCGACCCGCCTCGACCCGAAAAACAAGGCCACGATGAGCGCCTGTAGGGTGGCCTGTGAAGAAGAAACTTGAGACAACTCCAAATGTCAAGACATTAAAGGTTTTGAGTTTGTATTGTAGTCACTCAGTTACAGTGTTTTATTGACCTGACAGTGGTGCTTGAAAGTTTGCGAAACCTTAGGAATGTTCTGCATAAATTTGACCCAAAAACAATTTAACAGATTGTCACACAAGTCCTAAAAGTAGGCAAGTCAGATGTATTTATAAAGCACTTTTTACCACTGATGTCACAAAGCAGCTTTACAGGGTTAGTAATAACAGAACACCAAATCCCCAGTGAGCAAGCCAACGGAGACAGTGGCAAGGGAAAACTCCCTCAGAGCTGGAGGAAGAAACCTTGGGAGGAACCGGACTCACATGGGGGACTAATTATAAGTTCTTGATAAATCACATAATTGTAAAAGTACAATTCTAAAAAATTCTAAAAAAAATTGGGACACTGTTTTTTAGTGTAAATAAAAACAGAATGCAGTGATTTGCAAATCTCATTGATGCATGTTTTATTCACAGTAGAACATAGAACACATGCGATGTTGAAAGTGAGACATTTTACCATTTTCATTCAAAAATATGAACTCATTCAGAACTCGATGGCACCAACGCATCTCAAAAAGGAGATCAGTTGAAGAGGAATGTTGTCCCATTCTTGTGTGATGTAGCGTTCTAGCGGCTCAACAGTCCTGGGTCTTTTTTTGATGCACATAAAATGTGGTCTAGACAGCAGGCTGGTCAGTTCAGCACCCTTACTCTTTCTCTGTGAAGCCATGCAGTTGTGATAGATGCAGTATGTGGTTTGGCATTGTCTTTCATGGCCTTGAGACGGCTGGATGAGAGCAGATGTTGTTCAAATCACCTATATGCTATTCAGCATTGACAGTGCCTTTCCAGATGTGTAAGCTGCCCACCCATCAGGCACTAATGCCACCCCATACCATCAGAGATGCAGATGCATTGCTCCATTACATTTACAGTATATTATCCTTTTGACATATTATTAGGACAAGCATGACTTATCCCAGGTAAATAAAAAGACTTTACAGTACAGCACAATTTGTCAAATTTATTTCCATCAGCATAATATAATATTTTTCAGTCTCTGCAGCAGTTCCAGCTTGCAAGAACAGATCAAATCACATGACTCAACCACAGCACTAAAGTGACATAATTATATTGGAGGGAATGTCCGAAATTAACCTACTGAAAGTACTTTGGACTAATCCTCAGCCTCGGTTAAATGCGAAGCAGGGATGACCACTGTTACCAAAGTCTGTATCAGCATAGGAGCCTTTTAGGGATACTGATACTACTTATTAGTAATCAAGGACATAGATAACAATATTTTGGATATTATGTGTGAAAATGTATACAGATTCAGGTCTTTCAGTTTATAGTAAATTAACATAGTTTATCATCAGACCATTATAAAAATAAAGTCTGAGTTAATAGCTGAAAAGCATGTTTGATTGGATTTACTCAACATGTGGTGCACATTTCTACCAATTAGATTCAGGACATTGGGACAGACTAAAGAAGTGTGTGTTTTTATTGTACATATGCATATCATTATAAACACACACACACACACACACACACACACACACACACACATATATATATATATATATATATATATATATATATATATATATATATATATATACACACACACTTATATTAGTCAGTGCAAGATGTACAGTAGATACAGTATATATAGAATATAGGCAGACGTATGGATGAATATACATGTGAATATTATAGAGCTATTGTAAATTATTGTAAAACGTACTTGTAAATATATTCTAAAGGTATTATAGAAATACTATAAACATGATATACAGATGGAATAGTTACTGGTTAAGACACAATGGAAGGGTTGAATATGTGTATATTAATTGTATGTGCAGAATATGTTAAAGCTGTGATAATAGGTGACCCCGCCAGGGAAAACCAGGCCAAAGTCACTGGGCAA
Source organism: Crenuchus spilurus (assembly GCA_036984385.1). Classification (NCBI taxonomy): domain Eukaryota; kingdom Metazoa; phylum Chordata; class Actinopteri; order Characiformes; family Crenuchidae; genus Crenuchus; species Crenuchus spilurus. The sequence goes on from BRDA01002097.1 coordinate 14,709, forward strand.
CTTATTGAGATATCGTGTCAATATCGTGTCACTCACATTAGCGACAAAAGTTAGCCAGTCAGTATTATTGCTGTAAATGATAGATAACAGTCTCAGATATGTATCGGAGTACATATGTTGATCAAAAACAAAACTTAAATTCACAAAAAAGTTGTTTTGAAAAAAACTAATAAAAAAAAAAAAGAATGACTTTGACCTGGTTTTTGACCATATATATATGGCTTGATCCATGACCTAGAACAGGGTCCTTCTGCTAAATAAAGCTGTGGTAGTCTGTGGGATTGTTAGATTTATAATCAGGATATGTGGTCACACCAGAGGATGTTGTTATATAAGTTCCTAAATGTTTAAAAATATTTGGATGATGATGACTATTTACTAAAATACACACTTGTAGATTTTGGATGTGTTTCACTTTCATTTTTAAAAGTTACAATTTATTGAAACATATATGATGGTCACGCCATATGACAATTTTGAAATTTGGCTCAAAATTAAACAGAACATATTTAACCATTTACTGCATTTTAAAAATAATAATACTAATTCGTTTTTACCTTTTGTGACAGTAAAAATGCAAATTATAATTATAGTATGGAAATTTGAGCATGCAATACTACTTTTACCCTAAACAGTAAATCTGCCAGTGTTAAATTAACACTATTAGAGTGAAATTAACACTGAGAGTGTTACATTTAGACACCCTCAGTGTTAATTTAAATCCAATAGTGTTAATTTAACTCTAATATTGTTGATTTAACACTGGAAGATTTACTGTGTACAAATTTTACCCTGCATATTCCATATCCTGTTTAATTAAAAATGTCCCAAGGCCTGAGATACTGTTCTTTTTAATTTGTTTGATATCAGAACCGATACTTAAAAGAGCATTAACTAATGGATGTAGAACCAAGGCTTGAAATCAACCCATGCATTAACAAAGTGTCAAGCCTTGTTACCACCCAACTGCTATAAAAATGGAACATCAGTGCTCGAGAGGAAAGTTTGAGGACGGAGAGGGGCGAAAGTGAAGACAAGAAATGGAGTAGGAGGTTGAGGTCTATTAATGGACTGTGCCGCTATTAGCAAACTCCAAGGGCATTGTGCCTAACTGCCTCGTCCAGAAAACAGCCATAAATATTTGAGAGCATACCTTTGCCCAGTGGAGTGGCAGGTAAAAGCCTTATGTGGTGAAGGCCACGCTGCTTAAAAACCATTAAGTATGTGTAATCACGTTAAACTACTCGCTATATCCACACTCTACAGAGCCATGTACTTTATAGACGGTCTACACATTCCCCTGCAAACAACTATAGAGGACTCCAGGTTCCTCCCTTATTGATCGACTGCCTTTTCCCAGCACTGGTGTTCTCTTTCAGGTCCTCCTATTGATCCTGTGGAAACAGACACCAGAAAAGATTGCTGTTCTCTTTGCAGGATAGTGACAGGATGAGAGGGAAAAGGTTTAGATGTTTGTTACATCTTTATTAACTAACTTTTGACACTTTCTTTCTTTCTCTGCTCCCTCTCTCAGGTATGGTGCAAAAGCTTGACCAGAAGTTGCCAGTTGCGAACGAATACCTGTTGTTGTCAGGTGGGGTTCGGGATGGCGTTGTGGACATGGATCTGGATGAGTTGGGAGTGTACAATCGCGGTTCTGACTACGACATGGCCTTCACCCTGCTGGTCCCTGCTCTGAAGCTGCATGACCGTAACCAGCCGGTCACGCTGGACATGCGTCACTCGGCATTGGGTCATTCCTGGCTAAGCTTGCGTCTATTTGATGAAGGTACCATCAGTCGCTGGAGGGACTGCTGCACGTTAGCCGACCACCTGAATGGGACCACCAACTACTTCTTCTCACCCACTCTGGTGGCCGACTGGTTCCAGGAAGCAGTTGCCCTAGTGCTGGCTGAAGTTCAACGCAAGCCACAGCGAGGTACCCCAAGGGTTGAACGTGTGGAGCGCCACAGCACCTTGCTCTCCATGATTCTGGGAGTTGGCAGCAGTCGCATGCTCTACGATATTGTACCAGTGGTGTCTTTCAAAGGTTGGCCCGCAGTTGCCCAAAGTTGGCTAATGGAGAACCACTTCTGGGATGGGAAAATCACAGAGGAGGAGGTGATCAGTGGTTTCTACCTTCTTCCAGCTTGCTCTGCATCAGGTCGAAGGGAGAATGAGTGGCGCCTTTCCTTTGCCCGTAGTGAGGTTCAGCTAAAAAAGTGTATCTCCCCAGGCCTCATGCAAGCATATCAAGCCTGTAAGTCTATTATTGTCAAGTTGCTGGGTCAGCCCTCTTCTGTCAGCCCCTACCACTTGCGAAGCATCATGCTCTGGGCTTGTGATCGGCTGCCAGCAAGTTACCTTGCACAAGAGGATTTTGCTGCCCACTTCTTGCTAGGTCTCATCGATGACTTGCAGCACTGTTTGGTCAACAAGACCTGTCCAAACTATTTTATTCCTCAGTGTAACATGCTGGAGCACCTGTGTGACGAGACAGCCATGTTTCATGCCCGCAAACTTGCCCTGGTGCGCTCCGATCCTGCCGAGCATTTGCGCTCAACCATCGAGCAAGCCAAGGCTGCTAATCGCCTAACTCAAGAAATGCAACGGCGTGGGAGCTCCTCTGGACTTCCCTCACCGCAAACAGATTCTTCCTCTGCAGACCACCAGCAGCCGGATGACCGGCTAGCTAAGAAGCTCCAGCAGCTGGTCACTGAGAACCCAGGCAAGTCCATCTCTGTCTTCATAAACCCAGATGATGTATCACGACCACACTTCCGCATCGACGACAAGTTCTTCTAAACAGCAAGGTCCCTTGTCTCTGTTTTGCCTTGAGATTGGCTGAGGAGCCTGTGGGAGTGTGCTGCTGCATTGAAACAGAAAGCTGTGTGCCCTAAACCTGCTCATTACACAGAGCTACTGAGCGGCTGCACTCCAGTGCTGGAGAATGTCCTTTGGGAGAAACTTGGGAGGCCTTTTTCTGGGGACAGAGAACACTTAGTAATTTTTGGTAGCTATACTTGGACATGCAGGAGTGCTGTGCACAGCTATTGTATGTATTGAATTGTGGCAACATCTGGGAACATGGTACATCCTCTGTCCTGGTGAATTTGGAGCAACACTAACGAATACTAGAATCAGACGGTTTTCCTGTGTTCGTCCTAGATAATCTTTTACATGCTTTTCATCATGTTGGGTCTTTGTGTTTCTTTTATGTATAAACACTGTACAAAACCTTTTTTCTGTAGTGAAACGATGACAAAGCCAAAACCCTTTTATATCTGGCTGAAAGACAACACTCAAATATGATACTCTTAAGTGCAATTATTAAAGGAAACAAGAATAGCCAGTTAGAGCAAGAGGCTTTTATATTTGCTGAGTGTTTGTTTGGTTCCATTGAAAAGAATACGGTATATGGAAGCATATGGTAGCATTGTTTCAACTTGGAAATTTGTCACATGCTGCTGCTATCAGGACTTAGGATAGGATTCCCGCTATGTCAGATCACTTTCAAATTGCTGCTTATAGCTATTACTAGCCATTGTAAAGACATCAAACGGCCACATATCAAAAAAAGCTCTAGCATTTGATCCATTATAATTCAAATAGGACTTAAGTCATTTGAATGACATTGAATCTTCTAGAGAAATTCCACCTCACCTGTGTTGTATCACCTGTAAATAAAGAATTGTGTATGTATTTGAAGCTGTCTGGAGAAAACTTTGTTTTTATGTGAATTATGCACAAACAGAACAGGTACAATATGCCATTTTCCTGCAAGATACCGATCAGCCAAAACATTATAACCTTGCATCTCCACTCATTGTCCATTTTATTTTATTTGATTTGATTTCTAGTATTTGCCCATATTTACCTCTCCCCATGAAGTAGTAGCCAATTAACCCATCCCATCTGTTATGGGTTCTCCCCATCACTTTTGCAATGTCCCTGACTCTAAGAGGGTGAGGACAAGCACAAGCTTCCTCCGATTCGTGTGATGTGGCCAACGCCTCTTTTTCAGCTACACGGTGACTGGGGAGTCAGTGGGCTCGGAGGAAAGCGGAGGATTCCCAGCTCCGATGGACCAATCAATAGACTCCTGAGCCCTTGGACATTGTATGATGAAAGGGAGAGAGTGCTATGTAACCGCCCAGAGAGAGCATGGCCAATTTGTTTGCGATGGGGAACAGCATGACCAGGATTCAAACTCACGATCCTCAGGTCATAGTGTCGGGGTCTTAGCCCGCTGAGCCACTTGGGGCCTCATTGTCTATTTTCGCTTACAGATGCACTTTGTTGTTATACAATTACAAACTGTAGTCCATCCGTTTCTCTGTACTTTGTTCACTCTGTTCTTCAATAGTCAGGACCCCCACAGAGCAGAGGGATCATTCTCATTGACACTGACATGGTGGTGGTGTGTTAGTGTGTGTTGCGTTGATCAGACACAGCAGAGCTTCTGATGTGTTTAAACACCTCAGTGTCACTACTGGAGTGAAAATAGTAGAACCAACTGTCTCTGACATTATATCTACAAGGTGGAACCACAAGGTAGGTGTGTCTAATAGAGTGGACAGTAAGTTAGGGTGACCAGTCATCCTCTTTTACCCGGACATGTCCTCTTTTTGAGACTTAAAAACATGTCCGGGCAGAATTTCGCAAATGTCCGGGATTTTGTTGTACTCGAGAAGCGTTTCATTCACAAACTAGTCTCGCCCTCCCCCTATTCCGTTTGGTTCACTTGAGTGAGATGTTACACTATATTAAATGGAGACCCAGCTGAAATCCAAGCCGGTTTCCCTTTAGGGTGCCACAAGCTCATTGATTGGCTCTGCCGTTTCTTGCTAACGTGTGATTGGCTGTCGTCACTGTCACTCCCTCACATGGAGTCTGGACTGCAATTTGGCCGGCAGTCCGTTTTCACCTGTAAGTTATTAACGTGTTGAGCGTTTGTTCTGCCTGTGTCACATCAGCTAGACGTATTTTAATATCAGCGATTTCATATTAAAATGAATTAATATTTACATTTGAGTGTGTGTCTGTGTGTGTGTCTACCAGTCTGTGATAAGCCATCTATTTACATGCCTCTAAGTGTAACTATTATCAAAATAATTCAGAATTTCTGCTTATTTTTACTCAAAAATGAGGTTTAATTCTGTGTAAATGAGATCTATTGACCATACAGTCCAAACATAAGTGTAACATTGGTGATAATGAGCTGAAGTGAAGTTGACTGAAAAGGACGGGGTGATAATTTTATGCTACATGCTTTTAACACTTTATTATTTATAAATAATATATAATAATGTAATAATATTTTATTAATAATTAATATATATTTTTATTACTTTATTCATAATAATGTTTAATTGTTATTAGTATATTATTAATAGTAACTAGTAATTATTAATAACATATAAATCATAATTTGTCAATATTTATTAATAATTAATAATAATAAAATTACAAAATAATAATAAAATAATAAATAATAAAAACAAAATAAAAAAAATGATTTGAACATGTAATTTTGCACCCCCCTCCCCCCCGTTAAGGTGTCCTCTTTTTCATCACGTCAGATCTGGTCATCCTAAGTAAGTGGACACAGTGTTTAACATCTCCAGCAGCTCACACACTAACACACCACCACCACATGACCCGCCTGCTCTGTGGTGGTCCTGTGGGGTCCTGAGCATTGAAGAATATAATGAACATATATATATATACTGATTTTTCAAGAGCTATAAGCCATACTAATGTAGCCACACTACATCTTGAACCAGTTAATTTGGACCTGAATCTCCATTTTGGGAACCATTTTATCTCTCATCTTATTATATATTAATAGTCTCATTTTGCCCACATCACTCATGTCTTTACCACAGAGCTGCAGATGAGACAGTGCAGCCCCTTGAAAGACAAAACAGTAGGTTTCAGTGTGCATGTCTGTGCAGTCATAAAGAAGGTAATAACCTTGCTTATGGGAGCATAGCATAATGCCTGTGGTGCTTTATATTTGCTACAGTACACACAAAAATGCTGATAGACTCTGGAGTAGTGTGGCTTTAAATGGGCGCACGCGCTGACTCAGCGTGTTCTGTGACACAATATCCGAGAAAATTCTCTCCTACATAACCTCAACAGCAGGCGTCTACTAAACAACACCCACTTTTATACACTCACTGTGTCCGAAACGCATGCTGTCGGTGACCTCTGCCTCTTTCACAACGCAGCTTCCAGACATTAAACACCCACTTTACACTTCCACTCACTGTCCACTTCATTAGAGGTCCATACCCTTAGCCTCCACTTACAGGCCCGGTCCACAATATACAGTGAATTTGCATAAGATTGACCTGAAACTTCCGCATATTGTCACAGAAGTCCTAAATGTAGATAAAGAGAACCCAATCAAATACAAACCAGATTCCAAAAAAGTTGGGACACTAAACAAATTGTGAATAAAAACTGAATGCAATGATGTGGAGATGGCAAAT
>BRDA01002097.1:24944-43029 GCA_036984385.1 Crenuchus spilurus
ATAATAATAATAATAATACTACTACTACTACTACTACTACTACTAATAATAATAATAATAATAATAATAATAATAATAATAATAATAATAATAATAATAATAATAATAATAATAGGGCGGCACGGTGGCTTAGTGGTTAGCACGTTCGCCTCTCAGCACTGGGGTCTTGGGTTCGATTCCCCATCTGAGCGGAGTTTCCATGTTCTCCCCGTGTCTGCGTGGGTTTCCTCCGGGGTCTCCGGTTTCCTCCCACAGTCCAAAAGAACATGGAGGTCAGGTGAATTGGGTACTCTAAAAATTGTCCGTAGGTGTGTCTCTGTGTGTGTGTGTGTCTCCCAGCGATGGACTGGCGCCCTGTCCTGGGCTTAGTTGCATAGTGTAATGCCCTGCCCTGCGCCCAGTGAGGGGGTGGGGGACTAACCGTGACCCTAATAAGGATTAAGCGGGTGTGATAATGAATGAATGAATGAATAATAATAATTTAAAAAATAAAATTAAAATAAATTAATTAATTAATAATAATAATAATAATAATAATAATAATAATAATAATAATTGTAGAGGAGAATAATGAAAATGTAGAGAGAGAAAAAATTCAGAGTCAATTCTGAGTGACTGAAGTAAGGAGTTCCATAGTTTGGGGGCCATGACACTAAAAAATCTGCCTCCAACAGTGACCAATTTGAACGTAGGTACATTTAACTGACCAGAATTAGAGGACCATGGGGCAATAAGAATGCAAGAGCTCAGCTAAGTAGGCTGGAGCTAGACCATGGAGAGATTTGTAAGTTAGTTGCAGGAGTTTAAACTGAATGCGAGGTGATACGAGCTGATTTTTTGAGCGAGAAATTAACCTGGCAGCAGAGTTTTGGACATACTGTAGAGACTTAATGGATTTGTTAGGAAGGCCAATAAGAAGCAAGTTACAGTAATCTAAATGGGATGATATGAAAACATGGACCAGATTTTCAGTGTCTCTCATGGTGTGCAATGGGCAAAGATGAGCAATATTACGGAAATGGAAAAAGGCTCTTTTGACCAGAGACCTGATGTGAGGATCTAAAGAGAGGACAGAATGAAACAGTACCCCCAAATTATGGATGACACTGGACATTTTTATCATTACATCATCCAAATTAACAGCAAACTCATTCAAATTTGCCACCCCACTTTTACGGCCAATGAGTAGAATCTCAGAATTATCTGTGTTTAATTTTAAAAAGTTGCAACTCATCCATTGTCTGAGGTCTTGAATGCAATAAATTTAAGGCAGGGGGTGGAAAGATAGAAGTCATTTTGGTGCTGACATAGATTTGAGTATCATCAGCATAACAATGAAACTGAAGTCTATGACGGCGGATAATCTGAACAAGGGAAAGCATATAGACAGTAAAAAGAAGAGGACCAAGAACAGATCCCTGGGGGACTCCTTGTGTAACATTACTGATAGAAAAATTGTGTTTACAAAGTAAAATCTATTTGTTAAGTAGGATTGTATACTGTATATCTAACATGTGTTTGTATAACATAAAAGCCAAGTCCATCATAACCACAGAGTGCTTTTCAGCACGTGAGGTCAAAGTGGACGTTAGTGAGTAAATCTCATATAATCTTCCAGTAAATATTTACTTTATCACTATAATTAAGCTTGTATACAGCAGATTGCTTTTAAGCAATGTTATATTTCTTAAGGTAAGCTCTAGTGACGTCCAAGAAGATGAAGTTGATCCAGATGATGCACTTTAAGTGTCTGGCTCTGTCTGTGAGGTAGTCTAATGACAGTGGTAAGGCTGGTGAGAGAGTGAGAGAGTGACACAATAGGTAGGGTGTGTGTGTCTTAGCACCACCCATCTCTCACCTCAGTGTGTGTCATCAAGGTGATGACTCAAGTTTATAAAAGAGGTGAAGCACGTTACTAGCTCTCTCACACAGCTCTGGGATTGATCTCACATCAGATTCTACTCGCCCAGCACAGCAACAGTGCATTAACTATGCAGACGTTTCTTCTTGTGTTGCTCACGGCTGGATTAGCAGCGCTTCAGACCACCCTGGGTCAAGGTAAAGTGATGCAACTGGATGTGTTTTCTCACAATGCATTCTGCGAGCCCACTGGCAAATAAGGTTACTACAGGTTATACAGCTTCTTTTCAAGAAGGAGTACAGTTACAGTGGAGGTTTATAGCTATAGGGATAGTAGATTTTGAACCTTTGTAAATGGGTCACTAGTAGAACATTAGTGAGTGTAAACCTTGGGCACAAATGGACTATAATATGGGCTACATGCTGTGTGCTATTGGCTTTTGCACTTATTACGGTAGTACACTAAAGCAGATTGATATGCAGAATATAAGGCACATAGTTATTAGTATGTTAGCCTCATAATTGGCCTGGGCATGCCATCAGGTTATACACAGTACATCTGCCCATGTTAAATCAACACTATTAGAGTTAAATTAACACTGGAAGTGTTACATTTTGACACCCTCAGTGTTAATTTAACTCTTATAGTGTTGATTTAACACTGGCATATTTATTGTATACACCAGGTTGTATTTTCTAGTAAGAATGTTCATTTCTGCCTTTTTGGAGATGCTGGTTAAAGATCATGTTTGATATAAACCATGTGCCATGTTTCTTTAGGAATAAACATTAAAACATAAAAAAAACACTAACACATTGATTTATAGTTGTTTTTTTACTGAAAGTATCTGTCCTGCTGAAGGGCGTCCTCTTGTGGCACAAATTTGAGTCGCAAAATGAACTACCATAAAGTCCCTTTAATGCTGTGCAGGTGGACTTAAAAAATCTAAAAGCTCTGATATTTTAGTGCTCAGCAGTAAATTGTAAGCATATGTTATCATGTAACAAATCATAAAACACAAGTTACTGCTTATTTGAAGGGTTCTCCATCAGTATTTTGTATTTATTTCATGTAAGTTGGTGTATAAAGCCCCTTCTGCTGTGCAGTCCTCAAAATTCCAGTGGACCATTAAGAGGTTCATTGATCATTTCATGCATAATAAATTTGACGGTCAGTTTACCTCTGTTTTTAAGGTTAAATGATAGTCCTTAAGCTAGGTTATGTTATACTATGCATTGTAAAGGTCAGCAGTTTCAATATAATCAATATAGTACTGTGGCATAAGCTTTATGAAGGCCGTGTACTCACAGTGAGTATTCAGTCACTTGAAAAACTAAAAAAGAAGCCAACAGTGTCACCGTACTTCATGTAAAAGCCTGGATTATTCTGTTTAAGCCATGAAATCCTGTCTTGTCTGGTTTAAGTCACACAGAACTCAGGTAATCTCTCATCTTATGACTTGCAGTTTTGAGTGAGGCACTTAAATGAATTGAGCCTGGCACGAGCGTGCTCATATTTCAGCTGGTTTCCACTGAATCTAGTCTAGGCACAATGCATCAACTCCCTATTGCTTCCTGGTGTTAACACACAGTAGCCTTTTGTGTGAATGCTGGATACTCTTGAGAGTCCAGATAATGCAGGTGTTCATGACACGCAAGAAAGAGAACGACTTACACAGGTAGAAGGTGCGCTGGCTTAGCTCATCAGTAGTGAAATCTATCTTACTATCTTATTTTTTATTATTTCTTTTGATTTTATGATAAATGGATCAATAGAAATGGTACAAATTTAATGTGGTTACATTACCTTACATACGTACAGGTTTTTGGCGATACAGGTTGCAAGATTACAACAGTAAGTGTTTACATGCACAGCCCTTTTTAGATTTTAATCTAAGACTGTTGGATCTTCAGTGGGTCCTGTGGGGGATGTTTACCAATGTATAGTCAAGCTATATGGACATGCATGTAAACAAGAATATAAATGGCTTCCCTGCCAACACAATAAGTTTCAAACCTCGTGGCGAGCAAGGGGACATTTCCCCTGCACTTTTTCAAAAGGCAGTTTGGGTCCCCTGCAGCTTTTACCGTTCAAAAACAATGTTACGCTGTCTTAAATGGAGGCAGGTCAAGCACTAGGACTCAGCAGAAAACAGGCCGCTCAAGCTGAAGCCGGTTTCCCTTTAGAGCACCGACAAGCTCATCGATTGGCTCTGCTGTTTGTTGCTAAGGTGTGATTGCCCTTCCCTTCTGTCACTCCATCTGGTTCACTGCCAAAAAGTCAAGAGCACACTTTTTAAGTGCAAGAGTGTGATTCAGGCAGCACTCACTGATTTTCTTTCTTCTGTTTAGTAGAGCACTCTGCACACTCACGAAACTTTTCATACTGTTGAGCTCAGAATTCACCGCAAACAGCCAATCAGAAAGCAGTAATGGATCTCATCATTCTGTGTATATAACATGTATATATAATTCTTATAATTCTTATAATACGTTTTTTGGAAATGAGGACCATACATTCCAAAAATAAGTGTAAAATTTATGGTAATGATTTCAAGTGAAGTTGACAAACAAGGTGAAACACAGATTTGGGTGATAATTTTATGCTACCTGCTTTTAACAGTTTATTAATTTTTAGTAATATTTATAAATATTTTATAAATTAATATTAACATTAATAAATATTAATAGTATTATTTTATTATTATTAAAAATGATTAAAAGTTATTATTAATATATTATTAATAGTAACTAGTAATAATTAATAAAATATTATACATAATTATAAGTAATGCATTAATATTTACTAATAATTAATCAAAATTTTATTTATGTTCAAGGCCGCAATGCTCCAGCCATGTTCCTGGTTGATAGGAACAATAAAATGCATTTTAGACATGCTGGTGCCTGAATTTTGATATTGGTTTGTTTCTCATCAGACCACACAGGCAGATGCAGCTATGCTGGTGTTGTCCACCTGGAAGGAAGCAGCAGTTACTCTCTGGACTTCCAACAGGCCATGAAGCTCTGCCAGAGTTTAGGTTACAGTTTGGCTTCAGAAGAGCAACTTGGCGAGGCTTATAACAAAGGCCTGAGAACATGCAGGTTTGCATCTTATACTTCTACAGTCTACATAAGAGCTTTATATTCATAATACAGTATATTTTCAAATAATCCTGCAACAATGTACTGTTTGTGGCCTCATAGCATCACATTCAGGAACATTGTGTCTTTAATGAAATGGTATTAACTCTGTGCTTTTGTTTAGATACGGCTGGATTGAAGGCCAGAAAATTTCCTTCCTCCCAAACAATGTTGACCCAAATTGCACCTCCGACTCCACGGGGATCGTTTTCCACGATGAGAAGGCTGATAATCTTCATGATGTCTACTGCTTTACCAAATCAGGTGTGCATACCATCAAAATAAAGTTGCCAGATCAGTTCTTTGGAAGAACTATGTTGGGTGGCCATAACAAACTTTTACTAGGTTTGTTTTTTCAAAGTCTGAAGAGCACTGTTCAAGTTAAAAAAAATATATTTCCAAACCAAAAACATCATGAATTTTTATTTTTAACAAATTCTCACTCTATTTTAGCACAATCTTTACAAGTTTCAAGCATAACTATGGCATTTCTTGCATATTTAGGTTCACAATTTTCATTTATTTGCAGAATTTAACACGTTTGGAACAAATGAAGCATATTTAATGTGCCATAAATGTTTTTGCAATGGTCACATTTTTCTAATACATTAAGTAAAAGTAAATGTGCTTTAAAATATGCTTTAAAATATATTAAAACATAAACTTTGTTCTCTGTAGAGGATGTTTACATTGACCAGGTTGGTATACAACCACTAGTGCATCTCCAATGATTAGAGTTCATTTGTGTTCATTTGTGTCAAATATTTTATATTCATTACACACAAAGTGATATATTTTTTTAATATATATATATATATATATATATATATATATATATATATATATATATATATATATATATATATATATATATAAATTTATATATATAAATAAAAGTTTTAACATTGATACTTTTTAGTAATAATTTATTTAAACTCTAAATTAAATTTTACAATAATTTGAGTCTGAAATTCTGAATTTTCATGATCAACTGATCAACATTAAAACAAAAACAGGCCTGAAATGTCACTTTATATGTATTGAATCTAAAATATATGACATTTGACCTTTTTAAAGGAAATTATGAACAAAAATGTGCTTTTTCCTGATCATATTTTCAAGTGCTACTGATAGACTATTAAATATGAACCTTTTTACTTGGTTCTTACACAGATTCATTGGAAACAGGCTGTAAGGATGCTATGATTTCTGTAAGCAGTCGGCCTCTGTCCTCCCAACTGACCACAACAAGTGAGTGAATCATATAGACCCCATGGCGTGCTTGATCTTGGCAAACTGAAAGGTTGAGATTACCACATATGCATTCCCATTTAATGATCCAACAACATCTGCCAAACACTGAGGCTGATGATGAGTCAAACATAAAAGCCTTCCTTTCTCAAAGTGCAGTATTTTTTGGCACATACAGACATGTAAACTGAGAGGCTCCGGAGAAATTCAAGTTCGAACAGGAATCCTTTTTTATCAGTTCTCTTGAACCCACTTGGCATTTTCTCTTTAATTTCCTGAGGGAATAGGAATAACACAAACCTGTAATCAAGTGAAAGTGTTGCTGCTATGTTGAAATTATGTCACAAGCAGAAACAGCCAAATGAAAACAGCCCAAGCAGGGCTGGATTCTCTATGGAACTGAACGTCCTACATCCAGCATTTATCCACTATTACAGGATTTTTTTGATCTAAAATAAAAGGCTAAAGTTAAAGAATCTCAGAGAGTACAGCAAAGTCATCCCGGTATTAATCTAACACAGCATAATGCAACCAAAGACAGGAACTCAATAGGAATCATCACATAAAATCTAATGGGCCGAAGTGTTGTCTGTTCAATCTCCTAGACTGACAGGAAAATTGGGAGAGGTAGTGTACGTTCCCCTCATCCACAACTGAAGTACCCTTGAGCAAGGCTACTTATATATAGTAATTTGACTCAAGTAAATGAGTAGATGTAACTACATCCAGTATTCTAATGTGATATATCTGTTTACTCAATGAAACAAGATACAGTGCAACCTCAGTTTTCATCATTAATCTGAAACAAACAATAACTGAAGCAATATTTCCCTTAAGAAATAATGTAAATCCAATTTATCTGTTCCAGACATTCCAAAACATGAACAAAAATACATTTTATATAGAATCACTATAGTTTTACATACAGAACACAATGAGAAATAAAAATGCAACATTTAACATCACTCTTACAGGTTTACGCTCTGTTTTAGAGAGTGCTGGTGTAGTCCAGATGTAGCCTTTGTTTTGTATACCTGTTCTCGAAGTTCTCGGCCACTATTTGTTTTCACACCCATTTTCAGGTAGTAGCGCTGTGTGCCGTCGCTTTAGTGTGACATGTTTTAGCTTGTTTTGAGCATTATCAATGAGAAACAATGCAAAACAAAGCAAGAGAAATTAAAAACAAAGACTGAATGAATGAATAAAGAATGAATGACAAACATGTAGGTGGATGTTTTTTTTCCACCAAAATAAGCAGCAAATCACAAGGGGCACGGCAACAAAAACCGGGCAGACGAATGATTACTGGGACAAAATTTCAACAACCAAAGTTGACAATAACCAAATTTACAATAACCAGGGCAAACGATAACTGAGGTTCCACTGTACTTATACTGAATAAGTAACAAGTATGTTGTTTGCTATTATAAATAGCTTAATATTAGAGTAATATACAGTAATATTCTAATATAATAATAAAAAGTTAATAAACAGTTTATTCATGTTCAGTTTCCTAACCTTTTTCCATAAAATATTGCTTTCAGTTGCGAAACCAAACCCAGACGGGGACGTTCTTGATGAAGCAGTCGCTGATGGTTTTATTGTGGACGTTAAAGGGACAACTTCATCTGTGAAAACTGTAAGCTCTGAAGATACTCACAAGACAACTACTACCCCAAACAGTGTAATGCTAGTAGGAAATCCATCTCAGCCCCCTCAGGAGAACACTGTAACTGTTCCCAAAGACCCTGAAGTGGCAACTGTAGTTGATACAAGCTCTACTAAAGAGCTTCCAAATATTGAGAATGCTGGAACTCCACCCACTATTGTCCATGATCATTACACCACAACATTCCCTGAGGAGAAGAGTGAAGCTTTGCCTGATCTTGGAGTTACTGAAATTCCAACAAAGGTCACCACAAATGGGATCGCTGATATGAGTGGGGAAAGTTCAGGCATGTATCCAGAGATACCTGAAAAGAAGAATAAAGGTTTTCTCTTCTCCACCAGCTTGAGGACCCCTGTGCGGTTCTTTCACAATGACCTTCTGACCCCTGAAGCGGAGAATGGGTCTGGGATGGAGCCTGAAGTTACCACCTCCAATAGGTTTACCACTACAACAACCATTATAATCGAAGAACCACTAATTGAGGAACGGGAATCAGAGGCTGAAGGTATTTTATAATCCTGTGTCAAATTAAAATTCATGTCATCTCCTAAACTCAGCATATTGTAGTTCTCACAAATAAATCTTACATTTCTAAGATTGTATAAGAGGAAAAAAAAAATGTTATCTAAACTGCAAGTTAATGTAATCAGATCCTCTTCCAAGTCAATTGTTTTGGTCTATTTGTCATGTAATTTCAGCTGTTACCTGTTACAAGGTTTTGATATGACAGTAGTGATATGTTATATGAGAAGCAAACCCCAAAAACTGAGAACTTACATCTTGGATTACATCTCTCAACAGCACCTAAACAACGTATGAACTTGCCTGCAGATCCACAACCAACAACAGCTGCCCGGGCAGAAGAGGGCACACCAAGTGAGTTGATGTAGTAACAATGTTTAAATATATCGGTCATTAAAAAACACTGTAAATGCTCATGATTAACCCTGCCACACTATATTCCTCTTGTTAAGGTTGGCTGATTATCTTTGCATTCTGCTTGACTCTTTGTGCCATCGTCCTTGTATTGGCTGGAATCGCTACAAAAGACATGTACGTATTTTAAACCATTTAAGTAAATATCTTGCTTTAAGAGCCCATATCCTACACTCTTAAAAGGGTTCTTTAGTAAAGAAAATGGTTCTTTATACAACCATGTACTCTCAAAGAACCCTTCACATTGATAAAGAGTTATTTCCATGGTGGAAGGGGTTCTTTAGATTGATAAGGAAAATGTTATAGATGGTTCTGTACAGAACCTTTTTGAAAATGATTCTATATAGCCCCCAAAATAGTTCTGCTGTAGTTCTGATGTCAAGCTTGTAATAATAGAGAAACCCTTTTTGGTGTAATATAGAAGCATTTTCAAATGTTCCTCGTCAATCTAAAGAACCCTTTTGTCATGTGTTTCTGTGAGTGTTTAGTAAAGAAACCTTGAAAAAATTCTTTTAAGTGTACATTTTTCCTGTGTATTTATTTTTTATTGGTATTTATCAACAGTAATTATAATTAATATTATTTTACCATTTCCTAAATTTTCTGTGTCCTTTAAAATGAGAGAAAAAAATACATGTAAATTAGTGATTGGTAATTACAATCTAATTACATCTGCAATCATCTGTAATTTTGTTTACAATTATGAAGAATATCTTTTTATATATATTTTATATTATTATAAATTGATGTACTAGTGTGTGTCTCAAAAATAGAATTTTGTGAAATCATTGTTTGGAATTTAATTCAATGTAATTCTTATCAATTAAATAATTAATTAATTCAAGGTAAAAGGTCAATGTATATATTTTATATTCAACACATGTAAAATTATATATTTCAAGCCATTTTTATTTAACCATTTATGAGTATGACTTGTAGCTAATGAAAATCAGAAATCCAGAATCTGAAATTGTTAGAATAAAACAAATTAGAATAGTTAATTTCAAGATTGAGTAAACTATTATGTCAACATTACAGCAAAAACTGCTTGGAATATGACAGTTTACCTTTTTGAATTAAATTATGAACACAATCATTTACGCAATATTATAATCTTTTGAGATATGCTTATTTGTGAGGTAATAATCATTACATGTATTAAGTAGAGAATAGGCTGGTCCATAGGTCTAACTACAAAAGGCAGAAAATTGAGGTGTTGCCTGTACATAGAATGTATTTACTTACTATACATATTTTTATTAGGTGGTATGGGCCAAGTAGGCGGAGCCTCAACATCACACCCAAAGACACAGATGAGGAATACGGCAAAGCAGCTACTCTTCCACTGTCGGAAAAGGAGCAAGAGTTAGTGACACTAATGAATACAAAAAATGAACAGAAGGGTGAAAAAGACTGTACCATTATCTCTCTAGAAGAAGCTCCTGAAAAGGAATATCTCATGTAGTGATGTGACCAGTGAGACTGAAACTAATGTGTTGGGTCTGAACCAACATGCAGAAGATTCCTAAAAACCAAAGAGGTTAACCTCTTAAGCTCCTTGGAATCAGTGCTGGTTCCAGACTTGCATTCCTCACTTCTAGAACTGAAGAACAGAACAAGTTCCACATTGTTTTACATGTAGTTACTGGATAAGGATGATAATCCTTCGAGTGCAATAAAAGTCATGGAGTTTAAGAGGGTGAACTAAACTTTTCCACTGTATTCTGTGCTGTCTTGGCCTCTGACACAGCACAATTATTAGTGTTAATGCATTTGTCTGATAGTGATCTAGTACAACTTACTTTTTCATTTATAGCTGTTAATTATTTTAATTGCACTACTTTTTTGTCCTTCTTAAGAAAAAATCAAATTTTATAATTAATCTCCTTAAAACTAATACTTTATTATACAAACCTTTTGTAAATACCTTTCTGTAAGTACTATGTACTGTATGACATTTTATGATGATCAAGCCATTCAGCCCACATGTAAGATTCTATGCTATTTTTACTTTAAGTAATATATATGTTTTACAGTGTATCTGGTTTGTATTGAGAATTAAAAATATGATAAATTATCAGTGTATTAATTTATATCTTGAGGAAAAAAAGTTTCACACGTTTACATGTGTTAATTGTGGGACATTTAATTCCTAGAGACTTACTAAAATCATAAATACTATCCTAACCCAAACTTTACACTAATCTAACACTAAACTTATCCTAACCTTAAAACAATTCTTCACCTTAAAATTTTAAGATTTGTGGTGAGGTCCCCATAAGACTGAAGGTCCCCAGAACATTAGTGTTTAAACAAGTCCCTAAATGTACTATGGTGTAAATGTGGTCACACACACACACACACACACACACACACACACACACACACACACACACACACACACACACACACACACACACACACAAACTAAAATAATGGACCATTGGTTCTCATCATGATCTGTGTGTTTCTGCATGTGTTTAGTGTTGTAAAAACCTTTTCTTTATCTGTATTCAGATTCAGATGTAAATGGCATTTAATTATATTTTTCACTAAGATTTATGTTAATATAAATGAAAATGGTGAAAAATGTAATTGAAGACCATTTCAAATTAATTGTTTATTCTTGAGACCTCAGAGGTGCTGCCATGGGCACAGTGCTCTGCACTAGGACTAACAATTCTGCTATAAGTGACAGCCGGAAATAATAATAATAATAATAATAATAATAATAATTATTATTATTATTATTATTAATTATTATTAATTAATTATTTTTTTGTCAAAATCATGGTAAGTTTCGAGTTGCTTCCTATCAATACAAAACTGGAACACAAAAAAATCCTGTCTGCATCTGTTAGGAACATATCTGTCGATTTATAATATTTATATTGAGTTATACCCCTCACAGACCAGCCGATACATCATGATCCAGGTGATATGGTTTAAAATATTGTAATACAATGTGATAATGTAAGTAATGTGATTTAATGTTTTAATTCTAAATATTTGAAAACTGTCAGCGGTCCACCAAATTGTTTATGCTTGATTTGAAAAGTCTAATGGCTAAAGACCGTTTACAACACTGCTACCTTTTGGTCGGGGTAAAATGAGCCACCATCTGCCACCAACCTTTACATGTAAATTATTCACTAAAATAATTTTTTTTAATGTTATATTGTTTTACTCAAGTGTATCTTATACCCATAATAGACAGATAGACAGTTATAAAAATAGATAGACAGATAGATAGATAGATAGAGATAGATAGATAGATAGATAGATAGATAGATAGATAGATAGATAGATAGATAGATAGATAGATAGATAGATAGAACAACTCAGAGACAAAACAGAGACATGATGCCTTTATTTACAATTTATAATTTGCATCCATAGAAAAATAGAGGAAAAAGACAAATTCAAAAAGTGAATGTTGGTATGCAAGTATTCGTGTGACTCGGGGTAGCACAAAGGAGACCATGATGGTCACATTAAAAATATACATATATTCACAAACAGACATAAAACAAACATAAACTTGATTATTGTGTCAGGCCCTGCCTGAACATTTATAACCCCAGTAATACATGTTTATGCAGTTATAGAAATCTACACATACCTGTACACTGTAATGTAATGGTGAGGAGAGATTTATACTGAATTGAAATATAGAAATATATAGAAATTTGACATTTTCCCCTAAAGTCATAAACCCTAACAAAAATATTTGACAGTTCACAATAAATAACACAAAATGAAAAATATGATTATATTTATATATTGTGCTTTTTTAATTTATTTATTTTTTCTTCCCAAACAAGTTCACCTGAGTTGTCTGCATTTCCACTGTGAACAATATTCATTGTTCTGAAATAAACAAAATAACTGAATGCATGTAGAATATAGGTGTGCGGCTACACAAGAAATCCTGCAATATTCTACTCCAATAAAATGACAAAAACATTTCTTTTGCATACAGATCTGAACACATGACTTTTTATGGTTTTATAAAACCATAAACAGAAAGTTGACAGAAAGTTACTAATATCCTCTTGCTTACTGAAATCCAGTGAATCGTATATACACAAAGTGCTAGGAGGCACTTTCATATGAAAAATAAGATTATGGTGCAAAAAACAAGTTGGTAACACTTTACAATAAGGCAACATCTATTAATGGTAATTAAGACAGAACTAATACATAATTACTGTCTCAATTATTAAGTAATAATAGGAATGATAATCTCCCTGGACTAAAAATTAGCACCTTGTGTATTTAAGGTGGTAGTAACTTCAGGCTCCTGAAGATTTCATTCCTTGAGGATGTTTACATTATAAATACCTGCGGGGTGTGTGCATGGATGTAATTTTGAGGGGTCTATGTCTCCTGCATTTTTTGACTTTATCTTTTTCGTGCCCTGCATTTTTTACCTTCCAAAAAAAGTGTTACTCTATATTAAACGGAGAGGGGTTGAGCACAAGGACCAAGCGGAAAACGGCTGCTCAAGCTGAAGCCTGTTTCCCTTTAGACCCCCCACAAGCTCATCGATTGGCTGTGCTGCTTTTTACTAACTTGTGATTGGCCATCCTCTCTGTCACTTGATCTGGTTGTAAACCGGTGTTTTGTTAGTTAGCCAGGAGTCCTTTTCTGTTCACCTGCCAATGCAAGTTGTTAACATGTTGGGTGTTTGAATCTGCGCCTGTGTTTGGAAACTCTGGATGAGTTGATTATGTTGAAATGTTAATAGATAATCTTTGGTCAAATTGATAGGTGTTAACTGCTTACTTTTAATAAAAAATGAGGTATGATTTTACGTAAATTAGGTCAATTGACCATACATTTAAAAAAAAACGTAAAATTGGTGGTAATGATTTAGAATGAAGTTGACTAACAAGGTGAAACACAGAATTGGGTGATCATCACTTTCATCTCTCTGGAACAATTCTGAGAATGTCCTGTAGACTGGGATTTTTCCACTGCTGGTAGATCTGTATGACTGTATGCTTTGATACACCTGCAAATTCAGCTACTTCCTTCACACTCTGGACTTTGGCACCCGAATGCAATCACTGCTTTTTGCTCATCATAAACATCTATTTTGTGATGCATTTTTCACAAATTGTACAAGACATTCACTGAACTGTACCACCTCTTCTCAATCTATGAATCCTGTCATCTCCAGGAGCCTGAAGTTATTACCACCTTAAACATGTAACGTGCAAGGTCTAGATTGTCAAAGTTTGGCAATTTGGTGACTTCTCCGGTTGGGATATGTAATTGAATGACAGGAGCAGAAAAACATTATCTAACATTGGTGGTGCTGCAGTCTGTCCCAATTTGATGATGGCGAGCAAAGTTATTTGAGAGTATAATTGCAAAAAAAACATCTGCTAACTTAAATAATTAAAGCCAAATAAACAGTGACTTTAAAGAAACAGTGGGAAGTTTTAATTATTCTTACTTATTTTCTTCTTAATTATGCTCTTATTTATAGTTCATGTTACTGTTCAGCACTTTGGTTGATGCTGTCTTATATATTTTCATGCATTAATAATTTTCTTTTAAAAAAGTTAAATTAAGCTAAAACAATATTTAGCAAAACAGTGATAAGTAATGAATTGAAAACCAATTAATTAGTGGTTTATCATGATATGTAGCATTAAAAACATGATAGATGTAAAGAAATGAAGGAACATTAAATATGAATAAATATTAGTATTATTATCATTAATTAAGGATTATTTAATGGTTTAGTAGTGTTTAGTACTGTCTTAAATATCATTAATCGATGTACCCTTTCTGTAAAGTCTTAACAAGTCATGATTGTGTCTTAGCTACTAGATGCTGGAGTTCTGATCCAGATTCTCTATCAAGTCTCTTATTCTTCAAGTCTAAATTTAAAATACAATAGCAGGAGCTCTCCAAAATGTGAGCGCCTTGCATAATACCACTGTGGCCATGCTGCGAAATCCATTCAGCTGAACCAGCCCCCCCCCCCCCCCAAAAAAAAAAGACTTCTTGAACGTTCTACAGATGAATCAATCTATCCTACTAATATTGCCAGAGGGTCACCTGACTACTCAAGAGGCCTCCCTTCAGAATTAATGTTTTAGCAATCACAGAGAGGGTTTGGAATGAGCATTGTCACAATTCTCTGCTTTCTACACAGTCTGCAATCGATGTTTTTCAAGGCAAGGTTGTCATTTAGCAAATAAAATAAACAAACAATGAACAAAGCACACAGAATACACACTGAGCTGTAGATTTAGGTGAGCCTGCTCGCAACCACGTTAGTACGACCCCTTCCATCGCTCACCAACAAGCCACACACACACATATTGACATTAAAGAATGAATGTAACACACTTGCTGTTTTTCATCTTTGACTCCTAAGCTGTGGTCGACGCCTCTTATCTCAATGTCAGCCTTCATGCTTGTTATCACTATTTAATTGCTTACGTGGCATTTGCGTCGACCAATGGCTAAAATAAGCACCAGCAATTGGAGGCACAACACAACGCCGTTTCGGGGCCCTTAAGTATGTTGGTAAGCTCTAGTAAGAGGCTGATCTTGAGTGCTGCCACCAAGGGTTAATCCACCTAAGCCAAGCCAGTCAAAGAGAGCTCCCGCAAACAAGCAGCACATCCTTTAACGTGCTGCTAGGAAAGACGAAGGGTCAGGATGGTCAAGGCCATGTAACTGCCATTGCTATGTGCTAGTGGTGACTAAGAGAGGGAGCTTTCTTGACTTTTTTTTGTTATTGCAATTCAAAACTGGCCTTAAAATATGTCAATGCATTTAATACCCACTTCAAAAACCAACAATAAAAAAGAACATGCAAGGCCACCTGACCACAGCACACATTCACTGCTACGCTCACCTGTCCATTACAGCCAGAAAAAGCTCTTTTATCAACCTGGGTTCCTGTTTATGTGCTTGCATCCCAGGAGCGGGATTTAACCCACAGGTAAGGCTTAAAAACGTAGCCTGAACGTTAGCTGCTCAAGCTACGTTCTCTGCCATGTGGAGACCACTGCGATAGTCACTTGACTGTCCGTTCTTGTGCAAAATCAGTAGCTGTTTGATGCCTTTGGTAAGTGTACGAATCAAAAGTTTTGCATTTGTTCGTTTGTTTTCACCAGGAAGAATAAGCTCGCGGGACTCAGGATAAGGCGGAGCTGGATCTGTGTGCTGTGTTAATCTTGTATCCAAGGTTCCTCCTCAACAAGAGAGAACTCCGCAGGGGAACCGTTTTGGGCCAAGGTTACCTGTAAGCAATTATTAGGGACAACTAACTGTTGGACCAAGGCACAATTAGAAAAATGCAAAAGAATCACTACACTGTCTACGATTTGGAGCAGAGAAACCATTTACAGTGGATGCTCTTCTGGTTCCCATTCATTCCTTAAACCCACTGAAGAAGCAGCTAATTGCAAATTGTGGATTTTGATATCGAACATGTAAATAAAAAGGCTGTCTTGGACTTTTGTTACTTTGTGCTTATTATATGGAATCTCTGTCCAAAGCAGATGGTGAGGAGAAGTGCCATGCTCTCTAGTGTACAATGGACTGAGCACTGGCCTAAGGGAAATGAGTCACAGGTATCTGCTCAACTGCAACAGAAAGAGCATAAAAGAAAAAGAAAAAAAAAAAAACAGTACAAATGAAAGACAATTTTCATTCAAGTCAGTCGGCCAAGAATTCCACAAAAGGACATGGAACGAGTAGAAATAGCAGCCTTTGTCCACCAGCACTCAAGTCAAAAATAAGATATAAGAGTCTATCTTCATCTCGAGCTTCTCCAAATGCCGTTTACAGCATCTTCCACATTTTAGTCCATGTTGAAAAAGCCAAAGCCAGCATGGCCTTTCAGTGTCAATCTGAACAATGCAGCAGACAAGCCTTTCAATTACTTTCAAGGACGCCGAGGTGATACCACACAACCGTGAATTAAAATCCCCCCCAAAAGGAGGACGGACGTTTCAGACAAAACTGCTATTTCACTCCATACAAAAATAAATAAATAAATAAATAAATAACCATATTTATTTATTTATTCTTTTTCTGACTTCAAAAGAAACCTCAAAAAATGCCAAAAAAATGTAAAAAAAAAAAAAAAAAAACACACAAAGAAAAAAAAAGACACATGCCGTGTTTCTACATGCACGTTTCTATATCTGTGAGAGTAATATGTACCTTGCCGTCATCTATCAGGACTTGTGGACAGGAGTTGCGTGACGTATATACACCGTGGTTAGCATTATTCTCATAGAAGGACTGAGACTTGGTCATCTCAAAGTCTTCTGCCCTCTGCTGGGCATCAAATGTGTCGAGCTCATCTTTGGAGAGGTGGTACACGATGCCCGCGCCGTATGAATCTCCAACAACATTGACAGATGTTCGGAAACGGTCCCTGTTGGATGGGGTGGAGAAACAGACACAAGTGCCACATCTCTTGAGGTGGTAGCATTAACATGTTGGTTATATACTTTGACATGTGAAGCTTGTTACACACTACAGCATAAAGACAGAATAACACTGAGGGGCCTCGTATAGAAAATGTGTAAAATTTACTCACAACAGCCAGTCGACTGCCACCAGTAAACTGATGTCTTGGGTTGGCAGTCCCACAGCAGTCAAGATCAGAAGCATGGTGACCAGACCAGCACTGGGAATACTGGCTGCTCCTACACTAGCTAGAGTGGCTGTCAGGCTACGGTAGGAAATGCACAATTAATTTCATATCAATTTGGTACATTGTACACTTTTTGAGACTAAAAAAAGTAGTGGTTCACTCAGAAATCCTCAGATTTAGCGAGTCAAGACATGTTTGGAGCCCAAACTTTGCTTCTTTATCTTAGAACTGGAGCTGTGAGGCTAACAATATGTATCAGATCACATGTGACTTGAATATGATGGTCAGATCAGATTTCATGTCTTTTTGCTTGTACACATGTGTGTAGTGGGTGAGGCAGCATTGGCTTCTCTCGTTTACTCACGTAGCTATAAAAGCAGCCAGCTGGCATTTATTCACCTTCTTCACCTGATCATGTACAGTCCAGTACCTGTTTACTGTCCTCCTGAGCTAAACACCATCATACATCAGCTACTAACACATGTTTTACCAGTTTTACTAACATCAGTCTCACTAATACAGGGTTACCAGATCCTCTAATACTCCATCACACATCAGCTACTAACATGTCTGTTTTACTAACATCA
>BRDA01002099.1:254-24609 GCA_036984385.1 Crenuchus spilurus
TTGATTGATTGATTGATTTGACTGCTCAGAAAGACCTGAAGAGTTAGTTTTCTTCAACATGGCCACCTCCATGTCTAAACACGAGGTCATCTCATAAAAATTCAGCGCTGAGATTTACCGTATGCTGCGTTATTTGCATAAGAGCCTACGGCGTAAATGGATTTCCATGGGGATTCAAACGGGCCAATACAGCTTTTCTGGGTGCGGGATTGAATTCTAAGGCTCCGGTTGGCTTTAGCCAGTCGAATGACGGCTCTTTCGAACGCTTAAAGGGTCTATTATTGGCTGCTGAAAGTGTCAGTCAAGTAACATGAGCCCATCAGAAGATAGATCGTTTCGAAATCATTCAGTCGGAGACATGAAGTGGAGAGGCGCAGTACACATGCTCATGGACTCTATCGGTTAGGAGTGTTCAGTTTAAAAACTCTCTACTGTATTTTGAAGAGGACATCTTTGGGAACATGTTAGATGGTGTGAAGAGTTGACATTTGCAAAGTTTATGGATTACTTCCGACAGAAACGGTCATGAAGTATCCAAGCCAGCACCCCCTGGATTGTCTACTTTTGAGGTTAGACGCTGGTTAACTCTTCTAAAACGCTGGTTTAAATTGTTTAAAGGGTATAGTATTGTTGTGGCAGTTGTGTCTGATGATATAAAGCTGTTAAACTTGTACAAACTGATCGGGTGTGTTCAGTGCTGGGTGCTAATGTTCGAATGAGTGTTGGCGGTGGAGGTGGCGCGCGCCGACGCAGACCCCACCGAAAATCAAAGATTATATCGGTTATAAGTGTGCAGTTTAAAAACTCTCTGCTGTATTTTGAAGAGAACATCTTTGGGAACATGTTAGATGTTGTGAAGAGTTGATGTTTGCAAACTTTGTGGTTTATTGTCGACGGAAAAGTTCATGGTCTGTCCAAAAATATGAATTCTCTGTTGTGTTTATGTGAGGCTAGCACGCTGTTTAACGCTTCTAAAACGATTTTTATGGTGTTCAGATGTTATTGTGTGGTTGTGGCACTTGTTAATTATCATCTAAAGCTGTGAAAGTTTTAAAAAGTGATTTGTCACACACAAACACATACGCACACATAATGTATGGTCTCCCCTCTGAAACCGAAGTTAAATGATTTTGATTAAAGTATTTGTTTATTTGTTATTATTTAAATTGTCCAAAGACGCTATTTTGGTCATGCCAGCGTGACTCGTTACTGAAAGGGGTTAATGTGTGGCCAGCTTAATTTGTAAAATTCCAGTTGTTTTTGAGTGTATTTAAGAAAATTACAACAGTTGTGCAAGTTAATTGTTTAAATATAATTCATTATTATAGTTATAATTATTACAGAGATCAGAACTGACAGGTGGGTGACAAATCTAGTACGTTAAATTGAACAGTGATTTTATTGCAGTAAATCAGCATTTGGTCACAATGCATGTAAACCAGATTTCACATACAGATTGCTATTTACATTATATACATCCTCTTTTATGAGGGTGGAAGTCGTGGGAGGCTAGTAGTAGTGCTCTTTGACCGGCGTGTCATCCTCTGTTGGTCTCTTTCTCTAATGCTCCCTTCTTTAACAGTCTCCGTCCTGACTCGGACTCTGGTTCACTTACATCCTTAAAGGCCGGCTACACACGCAGGTATGCAGACTGAGTGTGAAATTCTGTCTCCGAGGAGCAACAATCCATTTATGCCGGTTTTCCACATTGGAGGGAAATGTATGAAAGCTAAGTACTTTGTTGTACTTACTGGAGGCTTGACACAAAGGTACACAGCAATGTTCAGCAGTAGTGCTGTCAGCTCGCTGAAACAAACGTTTTAGCTTGGGACATTACCGCGACATCACTAAACTAATAACAACAGTGTGGATAGCGGAAGTGAGTGAGCTGGCTGGGAAATACGTCAGCACTCTCGTGTGCATATAGCCTATTACAGCCATGAGCAAACGTCTGTCCACGTCTAGACTCTTCCTCCAGATAGCACAGCAAGTTTCTGGCTCGTGCTGGCAATGTCAACAGCTAAACAGCACCCTTTAGCGGCTGCGAGCACTTCCGGTATGGGTTTTCTTAATGTTGTGCTGCACTTTCTTAATGTTGTTGTGTTGCGTTTTCTTAATGTCATTGTGTTGCACTTTTTTAATGTTGTTGTGTTGTGCTTTTTTAATGTTGTTGTGTTGCGCTTTTTTTAATGTTGTGTTGTGCTTTTTTAAGGAAGAGATCATACTCTGAGATTGTGATGATAAATTGGTAACATTCATTGACTAATAATTTGGATTTTATTTTGTTTCTTTTTGATTTTTCTGTTATCACTGTTCATATGATGGTCACTGGCTAGTTTGTGACTAAAGTCACAAAGGGGGGATATGTGATTGTCTTTGAGAATGATGTGAAAGTATGATGTTGTGAATTTCACATTTACTCATATGATGCTCTAACATACATCTGTTGTTTTTGCAAAGATACTGGTTGGTGGTTTTCTTTTGGGGAAGATCACCGAAAGGGTGGTTGGACATTTATCAACCCTGATGCACTAAAGGGGTTTGAACACTTAAAAATTAACAATAAGAATGGACTGAGAACTTTCCACAAGGACATTGTACCATAACGCTTAGGATCAACACATCATGGACACTGCATGGAGAGTCGACACGGGTGATGAGCAGCAGCATGATACATTTCTATGAACTCACATTTAATTGCATAATAGTGAATTTGTTTCCCACATGGTAATCTGTGTTACGGACAATAGTTATGGGTAATGACAATCTAAGTAAAACACAATAACATGCTTGAGTTTATTGCATTAACAGTACTTAGATGTATAACACTTTTTTGTTTTAATGGGAGAATGATGGTTTGGATGTCAGATAAGGTTTCCATATATATTTGCTTAAACCATATCATTGCTTTGTCTAAATTCCTCACCTTTGAATTGATCTGTTATAACTGTAAAAATGTATGTGTGACATTTATTGTTTTTTGAGACTGAAAGTCTCAAAGGGGGAAATGTGTGGTGTATTTTACAAATATATGTTTTACTCATAAACAACAAAACATTACGTTTAGAATAATGATATTTTGAAGGGTTTTTGTGAACACAGAATGTCTGAAAAAGCAGCTCTCTCTCTAGAATGTCGAGAGGGACTACAAGGGGGCTAGAATTACAATTTATGTAAACTTTTAAGCAGAACCAGATGTGGGCTTCACATAGCACACAGACCAGCTCACAGTGGAGGACCTAGACTGGAGTCTATGTATGGGTATAAAAAACGTAATGTTCTTTTGTTCGGGAGAGAAGAAAAATCAAAGCAACTCTCTCACAGACCATGGCGACCACAGACCAGACCATTGGATGGCACGGTGGCTTAGTGGTTAGCACGTTCGCCTCTCAGCGCTGAGGTCTTGGGTTTGAGTCCACATCTGAGTGTAGTTTCCATGTTCTCCCCGTGTCTGCGTGGGTTTCGTTCGGGGACTCCGGTTTCCTCCCACAGTCCAAAAAAAACATGGAGATCAGGTGAATTGGATACTCTAAAATGACCCTGGTCTGTGTATGAATGTGTATGAATGTGTATGAATGTGTATGTCTGTGTATGTATGTATGTATGTATGTATGTATGTGTGCCCAGATATTGTTGGCACTCTGTCCTGGGTGATTCCCCCTAGTGCTCGATGCAGTCCTCCAGATGGATGGTCGCTTCTGGTTGAGAGTACGCTGTGCGTGATTGGCTGCCGCTTCTCTCTGGTGTGTGTGGTTGAGTGTGTGTAAATGTAGTGTGTTGATTGTAAAGCATCCTTGGGTATCTAGAAAGGCACTATATAAGTGTAACATTCATTCATTTATGGAGAGCAGCTGGAAACATCAGGGTGAGAAGAATTTGCTCTGAGCACTGAAGATGGTCACACATATATATCTGTTTAATATGTAAATAAAAGTGTATTTTTATAGATATGAAGCAAGACTCGTCACTTCAGACAACACAATGGCAATTAACAACACCACTCAGGTAATTCTCCTCAAAATTCACTTGATTTTTGTAAAGAAACACAAGACATGTAACAGTGTAGTTCCATAAAGTTATCAATTACCTGAAGCATGCACAGAAGAACCATGCATAGACACAAATGCCACAGAAACAGAAACAGTTTTTTCCCCAAAATTTCAAATATGTTGTGATATCTTCAGCAATAAAACTATTTTAAATCTAGTCTAAATCTAGGATTTCTTATTTTGAGAATGTAGTCAAATATTTCTTTTACATGTTTTTCACTAATTTATTATTATTTTTTATTAAGTAACATGATCTCACTGCAATATTAGATGTTGTTTATTTCAAGATAAATGCTCGAAACCCAAAACTATATATAAATATAGTGAGGTTATTTATAAATTAGTAAAAATTTATATTTTTAAATGACACTATTTTATGAGTACAACATTCTGAAAATTTAGATTTAGTGTTAGGTTGTGAAAGCTTTAGGGTTATAAGTTTTATTGATATGATATAAATAATGAATTGAATATGAAAAACGAATTTGATCATATTTAACTTGTTAATCCTAAAATGACATTTCAGTTTATCAGATGATTTTAAATCAATGTATTCTATAGTGTATAATAATCTGTAATCTCTTTTTTTATTTTTAGATTACTCAAATTTTCAAGAATTTGTGAAACTTCTTATTTTTTAGGATTTGGAGGTTCCGGTGAGTGAACAGATAGAGCTGTGACATGCTCTAGATTTTTGATGAGTTATGAAGATGATGATCATTAAACCTGTCTGTCGATATGTGTTTCAGGAGTGGCTCCATTGTGACTGATTCCTCACTTTTCCAATAGCTCAGGCAGTCCTCCTAATACATCCACAGTTTTATCCACCTTCAATAATGCAATTTCAAGTGGAAGCTTGAACTTTTCTGTCATTTTAAGCTCCCTCAATATCGTCCAGACTACAGGTCAGTATTTTATAGTGATATTTATTTGTCAGATTGTGTTTAATATGTGTTGAACATGATTAGAAGTACAGCTTGTTTAGGCTTGCAAAATGTACAACACTCAGTATTTTGTGTGTCCACTATGGGCACTTTTACATGGTCTGACATAGAGAGGAAGAGACTCTGTCATGAAATATAGCCATTGTACGTCTCCATCCTTTAACCATAGTAGTTAGTTTTGGTAATGTATCACACCAGTTGTAGTTTTATTATGTCCTTTACATTACCAAAATATGCTTACATGAGCCTTTCATCATGCTGCCTTCATAGACAGATATATGTGTGTCATGTACAGCCTGTATGAATTTGTAAGTTTCAGGCTGTTGTGATGGGTTTTTACCAGTGTTGCACTTTTAATGATTAGCAGTGTATATTCTTCATTGGAACATGGATAATATTCATTGGTCCATAACCTTTTATTTCCTATTTAGTAACTTAATTCAGGTGTTAGTCAACATTTTTCTAAATGTTTTCTTATTAAAATTAATCTTTTTTTTTTTTACAGGTAATGCACCAGGATTGGTCAGTTCACTTCCTTTGCTGTGAAGGTCACTTGTATTCACTCTGCTGACTGCTGTACTGCACTTTTAACCACCATCCAGATCATAAAATAAAAATATATGTACTATCACCAAATGAAAATATTGAACAAAAGAAAAATACAGCATCCAACTGATCACACATCTATGTTTTTCTAACTTTTTGGTTTTGTTTTTTTACTTTTAAGCCATTTATGATGTATGAATGAAGAAACTTGTGATAATTCTATTACAGTGCTATAAGAGGATGACATTTTTGTCAGAGGAAAGAAAAAGGAAAGAAAAAAAGAACCAAAATCAATTTACCTTGTTTGACTACATTTGAACACATTTGATTAATTTTTTTTTTAAGTAATAGTTCCATATGCATTGCCATCTAAAATTGCAATAGTATTATGTATATGGAGTATTTAATAATCAGTTTAATGTAACAATAGTAACAATAATAATAATAATTAAACATTTTAATACAAGACTTGATACAATATGTAGTGCCTTTAATATCATTTCTTCATAATAATCTCCATTTGTACATTGGCTGATATTTATAATTTAAAAACCCAACATAAATTCTATAAAGCATAACTATTTATTTTCAAATACGGAATCCAGTTTGTAAATATAAAGATATACAGGTAAGTTTTAAAATATAGCAAATAAATTAATGGTTAAAATGGATATACAGCATGTTGGAGTGAACCCCTTCAGATACAAAAAAATAAAAACATTTATAAACAGGTTCATTGCACCATCAACTCACCTGATTTAAATGTAATGAAGTGCTGATTAGCAGCTGCAGTAATATGTAAACTGTAATGAATAACCCTCCTCCAGTAGAGCAAACTCTCAGACATAAAATCACAACAATGTACTGTTTATTTATGTCCCACAGGGGTCCATCTTGGGCCCAGTTCTGTTTAGTTTGTACCTGCTTCCATTGGGGTCACTAATTCTAAAGCACAATGTTTCATTTCATTTGTATGCAGATGATTTACAAATCTATTTGCCCGTTTTGCCGAACCCTGTAGATGCTATAGAGTCCGTTCATAGATGTCTGGGTGATATTAAACTCTGGTTGTCTCAGAATTTTCTCTGTCTAAATGAGAGCAAGACAGAATGTATTCTGTTTGGTGCATAACACCTGCTGGATACAGTTACACCCAGTCTTGGTGCTTTATGTAGTCAGGTGGTTAAAAATCTGGGGGTAAAGTTGGATTCAAGTCTGAAATTGGACCTACAGGTGAATTCTGTTGTGAAGGCAAGCTTCTTTCAGCTTTGCCTTCTTGCTAAGGTGAAACCCTTCCTGAACTGTAGTGACCTCGAAAAAGCAATCCATGCCTTTATTAGTTCACGCCTGGATTACTGCAATGCACTGTACATTGGACTAAGCCAATCATCGCTGCACTGCATCCAACTGGTTCAGAATGCAGCTGCCCGGTTTCTCACTAGCACCCGCAAACACGATCATATTACACCGGTTCTTAACTCCCTTCACTGGCTCCCAGTACCGTTTAGGATTCAGTTTAAAATCCTGATGTTTGTTTTCTGTGCAGTTCATGGCCTTGCGCCTCCTTATATATCTGAAATTCTGAGGTTTCATCAGCCTGGCAGAGCTCTCTGTTTGGCGGGTCAATATCTGCTGGAGGTTCCACAGTCTAGATGTAAGCAGTGGGGAGAAAGATCTTTTGCGGTGGCAGGTCCTAAATTGTGGAATACCACTGACCTGCCCCTATTTAAAGCCAAACTCAAAACCCACTTATGTAGAATGGCTTTTAACATCTAAATGCTCTGCAAACTGTCTTTTACAAACTGCACAAACATTAAATTTATGTATTGATTGTATATTGATTTTTTAATTTTTTGTGTGCAGCACTTTGGTCGACTTTGGTTGATGTAAGGTGCTATATAAATATATGTTGATTGATTGATTTATGTACAAAGTATTTGTGCTTGTATAACATATATTAGAAGTTACTATACTACTAAAGCTGTTTAGTCTCCATTGGAAGATGTCATACACAGGGATAGAATGACTATGTGTTCTGAGCTAACATTAAAGCTTATTTAAAAAAAAAGAATATGTATTGTCATTGAAAATGTTAAATGGTATATATGCATCATTTAAAGTGAGACTTTTTTCCAGGTTTTGATAATAATTATATAATATAAATAATTAATAATTATTTCCCATAAAATGACCTGTTCCACAATTATTGGCACCCTTAACAAATTCTTGGAAATAAATATATTTCAACCATTTATGTAATTTCTACTGTAGTTTATAAGTGGATCAAAGTATCTAGGAACCTTTAATTAGTAATTCATGACTTCCTGATTCCCTGGGGTATAAATATGGCATTACACAAAGGCCTATTTATCTTACTCAATCTTAAATATGGGAAAGACAAGAGACCACACTATTCAAGTAAGGCAGATGTGTGTCAACCTTCATAAATCAGGCAATGGCTACAAGAAAATAGCCACTCACCTGCAGATGCCCTTATCTACAGTCAGAGCAATCATCAAAAAGTTCAAAACATCTGGTACTGCGACAAACAAGCCTGGAAGAGGACGCAAGTATATCTTGCCACCGTGCACAGTGAGAAGGATGGTAAGAGAAGTAAAAAGTTCTCCAAAGCTCACTGTAAGAGAATTGAATCAAGTGGTAGCATCTTGGGGTTATGAGGTCTCCCAAACAACCATCAGGCGCTATCTACATGCCATCAAGCTGTTTGGGAGGCATTCATGGAGAAAGCCTTTTCTGAGTTATACTCATAAGCATAAACAGGTGGAGTTTGCCAAACGGTACTGGGATTTTAATTGGGACTGTGTGCTTTGGTCAGATTAGATCAAGATAGAGCTTTTTGGCAACAAACACTCTAAGTGTGTCTGATGTAACACCAAGGATGAGTATGCAGAAAAACACCTCATGCCCACTGTTAAGTATGGGGGAGGATCAGTGTTGCTGTGGGCCTGTTTCTCCTCCAAAGGACCTGGGAACCTTGTAAGGATACATGGGATCATGAAGTTTTTGAAATATCAGGACATTTTTAATCAGAATCTAGTTGCCTCTGCCTGAAAGCTAAAGATGGGTCATTACTGGGTCTTTCAGTAAGATAACAAAAGTCCAGCTGTTAGAGTCAACATTTTTCTAAATGTTTTCTCATTAGAATTAATCTTTTTTTTTTTTTTACAGGTAATGCACCGGGATTGGTCAGTTCACTTCCTTTGCTGTGGATGTCACTTGTATTCATTCTGCTGTCTGCTGTACTGCACTTTTAACCACCATCCAGATGAGAAAATATAAATATATGTACTATCACCAAGTGAAAATATAGAACAAAGGAAAAGTACATCATCCAACTGATCACATGTCTGTTTTTTTTAACCTTCTGTTTTAGTTTTTTTTTTTTTACTTTTAAGCCATTTATGATGTATGAATGAATAAATCTCATATATATAATAGAATATAGAATAAAGACATTTTTGTTAAAAAAAGAAAGAAAAAAGAACCAAAATCAAATTATTTGAGAAGTGTAAATAATGTGCTATATTTTTGTTCCAATGAAAGTGGATTTTTTATGAAGAATGTGTCCTAATGGTTTGGACCTGACTGAAAATGTTCCACATGTATGAGATCTTTCAATAATTACATTAATGAAAAAATAAATAAGCATCTCATCTAAATGCAACTTATTCATTCTTATGCATAACACTAAAATAAAGGCAGTAATAAACTTGACCCATTTTATCTGTTTCAGTCATTTCAGTTTATTGTTTGAATACATTTGAACACATTTGATTAACTTTATTAAAAAAAGTAATAGTTTCATATGCATTACAATCTAAAACTGCAGTAGTATTAAGTATATGGAGTATTTAATAATGGGTTTAATGTAACAATAATAATAATTAAACATTTTAATACAAGACTTGATACAATATGTAGTGCTTTAAATAGCATCTCTTCATAATAATCTCTTCATTTGTACATTGACTAATATTTATAATGAAAAAAGCAACAACAACATAAATTCTGTAAAGCATAACTATTTATTTTCAAATAAATATAAAGATATACAGTTTTGAAATATAGCAAATAAATTAATGGTTAAAATGGATATACAGCATGTTGGATTGAACCTCTTCAGATACAAAAAAAATAATATTCATGGTTCATGAATGGTTCAACAGGTTCATTGCACCATCAGCTCACCTGATTTAAATGTAATGAAGTGCTGATTAGCAGCTGCAGTAATATGTAAACTGTAATGAATAACCCTCCTCCAGTAGAGCAAACTCTCAGACATAAAATCACAACAATGTACTGTTTATTTATTTATTTGTGTTTGTATAACATATATTAGAAGTTACTATACTACTAAAATATATGCATATACACCACAGCTCAAAAGTCTGGGATCATTACATTGATAATTTTTCATGACAACACATACTTTTACTTCAGACAAAAATTTATATATTTGTCTAGATGTTTGGAGATTGTGATGCAATTGATTAAAGCTGCTGCTCCAGATATTCAGTCACCTATGGTAGGAGGGTGAAGTAGGACAGTGGCACCATTTTTCCAGCTAAATTTTGGTGTCTCCCACAAGTTGACAGCTTGTTGGCTTTAGCAAAGCTGTTTAGTCTCCATTGGAAGATGTCATACACAGGGATAGCATGACTATGTGTTCTGAGCTAACAATAAAGCTTATTTAAAAAAAAAATGTATTGTCATTGAAAATGTTAAATGGGTGACCTCGAACTTTTGAGTGGTAGGTATATAAGCATCATTTAAAGTGAGACTTTTTTCCAGGTTTTGTATATTCAGAATGTTACATCATATCAACAAATATTTAAGCCTATTGCTAGAGCATAATAGAGCACAGAGTACCTACAGTCAGTCATAAAATGCTTTGTAAGTTGTGTATATCACTGATATCCAGATCATCATTGTTCCAGTGAAGCTGGCAGCTCCTGATACTGTGGTGTTTCATGTAGTGCCATACACAGATGTGAAAATTTTGTCAAAAAATGCAAGAAAATTAGTGTCATATACATTAAAACATTTATATTTTATGCATTCATTCATTTTTATGACGCAAAAAGAAACTTACCAGCTGTGATAGAAGTACTGTCCACATTCAAATTTGTGTTTCCATCTGATAAAGATGTTTCAAATGCATTTACAGTTTGTGTTATGTTAGGAGCAACAGTTGTGTTCACGAAAATCAGTGTCATGTTGACAATTACTGAGCCTGGACTGAAAAAAAAAAGAGATGATTATTAATCCTGGAGGGTAGTGAGGGTTGAGGAAGCTTTTTATCAGTTGTTGCAAAAAGAAAGCATACTCACGAAACTTGTGTTATATGACATCTCTTATAACTGAAAGGGAAAATAATCTTAAAACCCCGGTTCACCTGTGAGAGAGGACAAGATTATTCAGAGTTTGTGTTTAGTTTTAAGTGAGAAAGATTTGTACACAGACAACTGGTCATATCTAAGAAGGTAAAAATCCTAATGTTTTAATATACTTTCAAGAAGATGGTTGCTGTACCAATTTTAGCTTAGGTTTTCAAGTAGTGGTACTCATATGGAGAATACTCATACCCAAATTATGGGTATAGGTATTCCAGCGCATCTTGTAGTTGTGATACATGTAATGCCCACATATGTCCACTGGGTGGTCCCACAACTAGAAAATGCTACCTAGATGCTACCTCAGGCTATTTTCAAATTGTCCTGTTGGCTGCAGAAATAGATTTCTATCTTTGAAATGACTGAAACATGTGATGTAATGTATGATGTATGGGCCCTTTTAAAGGACAGGATCCTTTAGTGTGGGGTGGTTCACACCTCTCACCCCAATCTCACTCTCCAACTAGCTCTGCCACTAACATTGTCTATTAAAACAACAGTGTCATCACATCATTATTGTTATCTGTCATAGGCAAGATAGTACCTGGCAGTTACTGGTAAAGTTAACGTAACACTTATATTAATGGACATAAAAAACCTTGTATTGATGTCATAGTTATTTCAGTGTTAGTTAAGGAAAGTTTTACCAACAAAACATTCCTCCCAAACATATTGCTTTGGCAGTGCAGGAAAATTACACCCCTAGAACTGCTTCAGCAGTTATCACAGTTATACCAGGTAAAATCAATGACTAGGTAAAGCGACTTTGTAGGACACCACATGGAACAGTAATATCAAACAAATAAGGAAAAGGGTTTAGCTTTCACCTTTAAAGAACTTTAGCATTCAGACATTTGCTGCATTTAACCTGTACTAACTCCTTTATCAAATTAATTCTAGATCATAAAATGCACTTGTCTTTTACATTATGTGACCATTTCATAATGAATGGACCAACAGAAATTGTGCAAAATGACCAACATCTTGTTACAGTAAGGAATGTTAATAGCTAAACAAATAGACAGGTTTTCCTTACCTCTGTGGTAACATTATCTGCAAATTTCAGATATTGTACTGATGATGTATTACTGTAGTTTGGATCATATGCTCTAAGTATTCTGAATCCAAGGTCCACGGATCCCTCACCACTGGAAGGTGGGGCTGTAGAATCAGTTGCTGTAACTAGTACAGCACTTGTTGTAATTTGTTGAGTACTTGTCAATGTTTGAATAGCAGAAGTAGCAGGATTTGTTAATTTGACACTAGTTGCTGCTGTGGATGTATATGCAGAACTAGTGGATGATGAATTTGGTGACTGATTTGTGGTAGTAATTGATGAACTGCTTGTCACTTGTTGAGAAGTTGCAGAAGATACCCCAACTGTGCCTGTAGTGGAAGCAGAGGCTCTAGGTGATGTTAAATTAGCTGAGGTTGAAATCCCTGAACTGCTTGTTACTCTTTGAGTCTGTGTTGATGTAGAATTGTTTGTGAAACCAGATGAAGTCAGTGCAGAACTTTTTGTTATTGCAGAACTCCCAATTGTGCCTGTAGTAGATGCAGAGGCTCCAGATGATGTCAAATGAGCTGAGGTTGAGCTCCCTGTATTGCTAGTTACTGTTTGACTTTGGGTTGCTGGAGATGAGTTTGTGGAACCAGAAGTAGACATAGTAGAAGCTGTGGTTGAATTGCTAGAGACAGAATTGCCATTACCAGATTTCATAGATGATGCAGGAGAACTCCCAGTTGTGCCTGTAGTAGAAGCAGAGGCTCCAGGTGATGTCAATTGAGCTGAGGTTGAGCTCCCTGAATTGCTAGTTACTGTTTGACTTTGTGTTGCTGGAGATGAGTTTGTGGAACCAGATGTAGACATTGTAGAAGTGGTGGTTGAATTGCTGGAGACAGAATTACCATTACCAGAATTTATTGGTGATGCAAGAGAACTACCAGCTGGGCCTGTAGAAGAAGCAGAGGCTCCAGGTGATGTCAAATGAGCTGAGGTTGAGCTCCCTGAATTGCTTGTTACTGTTTGACTTTGTGTTGCTAAAGAAGAGCTTGTGGAACCAGATGTAGGCATTGTAGAAGCTGTGTTTGAAGTTATAGAGACAGATGGTGTATAACTAGAACTCATAGATGGTGCAGGAGAACTCCCAGTTGTGCCTGTAGTAGATGCAGTAGCTCCAGGTGATGTCAAATGAGCTGAGGTTGAGCTCCCTGTATTGCTTGTTACTGTTTGACTTTGTGTTGCTGGAGATGAGTTTGTGGAACCAGATGTAGACATTGTAGAAGTGGTGGTTGAATTGCTGGAGACAGAATTACCATTACCAGAATTTATTGGTGATGCAAGAGAACTACCAGCTGGGCCTGTAGAAGAAGCAGAGGCTCCAGGTGATGTCAAATGAGCTGAGGTTGAGCTCCCTGAATTGCTTGTTACTGTTTGACTTTGTGTTGCTAAAGAAGAGCTTGTGGAACCAGATGTAGGCATTGTAGAAGCTGTGTTTGAAGTTATAGAGACAGATGGTGTATAACTAGAACTCATAGATGGTGCAGGAGAACTCCCAGTTGTGCCTGTAGTAGATGCAGTAGCTCCAGGTGATGTCAAATGAGCTGAGGTTGAGCTCCCTGTATTGCTTGTTACTGTTTGACTTTGTGTTGCTGGAGATGAGTTTGTGGAACCAGATGTAGACATTGTAGAAGTGGTGCTTGAATTGCTGGAGACAGAATTACCATTACCAGAATTTATTGGTGATGCAAGAGAACTACCAGCTGGGCCTGTAGAAGAAGCAGAGGCTCCAGGTGATGTCAAATGAGCTGAGGTTGAGCTCCCTGAATTGCTTGTTACTGTTTGACTTTGTGTTGCTAAAGAAGAGCTTGTGGAACCGGATGTAGGCATTGTAGAAGCTGTGTTTGAAGTTATGGAGACAGTAGGTGTATTACTAGAACTCATAGATGGTGCAGGAGAACTCCCAGTTGTGCCTGTAGTAGATGCAGAGGCTCCAGGTGATGTCAAATGAGCTGAGGTTGAGCTCCCTAAATTGCTAGTTACTGTTTGACTTTGTGTTGCTGGAGATGAGTTTGTGGAACCAGATGTAGACATTGTAGAAGCGGTGGTTGAATTGCTGGAGACAGAATTGCCATTACCAGAATTTATTGGTGATGCAAGAGAACTGCCAGCTGGGCCTGTAGTAGAAACAGAGGCTCCAGGTGATGTCAAATGAGCTGAGGTTGAGCTCTCTGAACTGCTAGTTACTGTTTGACTTTGTGTTGCTGAAGAAGAGCTTGTGGAACTGGATGTAGGCATTGTAGAAGCTGTGTTTGAAGTTATGGAGACAGATGGTGTATTACTAGAACTCAGAGATGGTGCAGGAGAACTCCCAGTTGTGCCTGTAGTAGATGCAGAGGTTCCTGTTGTTGTTAGCTGAGCAGAAGTTGAACTCCCTGAAATGCTTGTTGCTGTTTGACTTTGTGTTGCAGGAGAAGGGCTTGTGGAACCAGATGTAGCCATTGTGGAACTTGTGGTTGAAGCCATCGAGACAGTAGGTGTATTACTAGAACTCACAGAAGGTGCAGGAGAACTCCCAGTTGTGCCTGTAGTAGATGCAGAGGCTCCAGGTGATGTCAAATGAGCTGAGGTTGAGCTCCCTGTATTGCTAGTTACTGTTTGACTTTGTGTTGCTGAAGAGGAGCTTGTGGAACCGGATGTTGGCATTGTAGAAGCTGTGTTTGAAGTTATGGAGACAGATGGTGTATTACTAGAACTTAGAGATGGTGCAGGAGAACTCCCAGTTGTGCCTGTAGTAGATGCAGAGGTTCCTGTTGTTGTTAGCTGAGCAGAAGTTGAACTCCCCGAATTGCTTGTTGCTGTTTGACTTTGTGTTGCTGGAGAAGAGCTTGTGGAACCAGATGTAGCCATTGTGGAACCTGTGGTTGAAGCCATCGAGACAGTAGGTGTATTAATGGAACTCATAGATGATGCAGGAGAACTCCCAGTTGTGCCTGTAGTAGATGCGGAGGTTCCTGGTGTTGTTAGCTGAGCTGAAGTTGAACTCCCCGAATTGCTTGTTGCTGTTTGACTTTGTGTTGCTGGAGAAGAGCTTGTGGAACCAGATGTAGGCATTGTGGAACCTGTGGTTGAAGCCATTGAGACAGTAGGTGTATTACTGGAACTCATAGATGATGCAGGAGAACTCCCAGTTGTGCCTGTAGTAGATGCAGAGGTTCCTGGTGTTGTTAGCTGAGCTGAAGTTGAACTCCCTGAATTGCTTGTTGCTGTTTGACTTTGTGTTGTTGATGGAGAGCTTGTGGAACCAGATGTAGTCACTGCAGAACTTGCTGTAGAAGTTGTGGGCCCAGTGCTTGTCATAATTGAGTTTGAAGTTGATGAAGGAGAACTAGTGGAACCTCCTGAAGTGATTGAGGTGACAGGGCTAGAAGTTGAGCCTGAAGTCGAACCTGATGTTACTGGAGTAGTCAGTGAAACTGAGCTAGCAGAAGTTCCAGATGATGTCGTGCTACCAGCTGTCTGAGCTTTAATACTGCTTATTAGGAGTGATAAGCCTGAAAAAATGCATAAAGATATAAATAACCCTTCCAGCCATTTATTGAAAATCAAGTAAAATGTTGCCAACAACTCTGCAAAGGAATGCAATTGCTCTCTGTAGCCATTTAAATATATATAAATTTTTATTCATTTTATCCACTATCATTTTATCAAAAGACATGAGGGGAAAGGGCTAGTTACAGTCATGACAGGGCTGGTTTTAAAAGATCAAAATAATTAGATCAATTATTATCTTATTATTTTGATTGTGAAAACATTTTCTTAAAAGCTTAAAAAATCACTCACAATTTGTTCAGATATTAGGTATTTATGTATTTGTTGCTCTTTTTCTTGTTTGAGTAGGACTTAAATTTAAAATATGAAAATATGAATAATTCATTATGATAAAAGTGTTGTTTAACAGTGAGTTTTAATGGTAGAACAAAAGACACTTCGTATTGACATTTAGGACCATAACCAAAAAATGGTTAATTGGCAAACTGTTATGCCAACCATTCTGTTGCCGATGCAGATCAACAAAGTCTGAATGCATACAAGCAATGTAGGGCTTTGGGTTAAGTGTAGTTTAACATTTGTATGCCTTGCAGTAAAATCACAATTGCAAAATGATTAATAATTAGTAAGACTAAATTGTTTAAAAATTATTATACTCGATACAATTTCATTTCTGTGATTTCTTCCTGAGTTCAGGTCTGCATAAATCTTTTTCAACATTATTCCTGTACATTAGTTTTTTTACTTTTATTCAAGAGCTTTAATTCAATCCTGTGTTGCCTATAGCCTCTCTGTCCATTGCTACATCATCATTTATATAAGACACAGCGGAAGGATAATGTCAGAAAGCTTAAAATGTACATAATTTACAAATATTTAGAATGTCAAGCTCTTTGAGCATGTAGTCATTAATGTACTTCTTAATGTATTTTCTGTGTTTATGAATGTATATTTCTCAAATAATATCGTTGTAACCCATATTAGTTATTAGGCATTTGGCAAAGTATGCATCATTAACATAGTGTTTTTGCAGAGTATGCAGTAGTTGTATGTAGCAGGTCCCTGTCTCCATATGTGTATTTTTTTCATCAGTGCTACAAAACTACAAATGCACACAACACTCTTAGGCAGATAATTGTTGCTTCGGTGCCATTTTCACTTATATAGTATTTACAGGATGTCTGCTCACTAACACAGGGGCTTATATAGTATAGAACAAATAACAAGTGTTTTCAACATAAAACTCTTTACAGTATTTTAATGTTTCTATTTTTAAGCATTAAGAGTTTTCATTGTAATTATTATGATGTATACTAAAATAAATTGGACCGTCCCCTGTCAATAGAAAGAATGGAATTTTTCACATTCATACTTCTTTCGCACTGGTCTATCCCATTGAGCCATTAAGACAAGCTATTGAATGATCATATACAAGGCCGTCGACAGGGGAGGACAACCAGGTCTGTTGTCCCGGGCCTCAGGCTCAGGGGGGCCCATAAAAGAGAAAATTTATTTTGTATTATAATTATATTATTTTTAATATATATTTTTTTTGTAATCTTGAATTGTTTGATTAATATAAAATTTAGGCCTTTTAATCAGCTCAATAACTAAATAATATTAATTTTTTGTTTATCTTTATTTTTTTTCTTTAACTGCGTACACCCCCAGAAAATTGGTTTGATCCTGAATTATGGCGGGCGCACAGTAGCGGGAATTTTATATTTGTGTTCCGACGTGATCTAGATTCGTGACAGATAAAAATGGCTAGTAGGCACAAATCTGGAGCACAGAAAAGAAAAGACAAAAGGAAGAGAGATGAAACTCATAGAGGTGAAAGGAGAATATATAAAGAGGCTTATTATAAGAGCATGAAGAGACAGCAGGACTTGACTCCGGTGAGCCCAGAGACTACGGTAAATAAACAACAACCGCGAACGTTGTAGCACCGTAAAGTTTAAGACCCCATACGTTTGTTGTAAAGAGGCCTAACTCTTAATCCCTGACTGAAACAGCCCAGAGGAGCAGCAAAGGCAAAAAAACACCAAAATGACAGGGAGAACTGACAGGGACAGATCTGCAGTGTCCCAGTATAGATTTCACCAGTAAAAAAATCACTTCAGAGTTTTAAGTCTACGTAGAATACACTTCAAAATGCGCACATAGCTACTTAATATAGTAATTCATTGCAATTCTATTCACTTGACACAATACCCACATGGCTACTTAATATGCTAATTTATTCACGTGGAGAGAGAGAGAGAGAGACAGAGAGAGCTACATGACTAAAGGTAACGTAACATTAGGCTATAACAACTTGCTGAATACTTATATAATATCATATATTATTTTTATCTTGATTGAGTCAAACATTATTACTCCTGTAAATGGATATCAGAAAGTGTTTTGCTCAGCAGGGATAAAGCAGCAAAGAGAAATGAGAGGGGTGAGCCCATGGCTAGTCTACCTCAACCTGTGTCTATGACGTTAACGCTACGTTAGCTAAACGTTATTCCTTGTAGCAAAACAGCCGAATTAACATTAGCAGTACAGACAGTGACGTTTGTTAGAAATGGCTAAAGTAATAAGGATGGGAAACCCAAACTGGTGACGGGAATATCCAGTGAGTTGGCGTTAACGGTGGTATTGTGCTGGTTGGGACTTCTGCGTCAATGATGAATATGAGAGAGCTTGTGTTGACTAGTTAGTCCAGAGATACTGCAGTGGTTCAAACTCAAATGGTGCACCTTC
The DNA here is from genome assembly GCA_036984385.1 of Crenuchus spilurus. Lineage (NCBI taxonomy): Eukaryota > Metazoa > Chordata > Actinopteri > Characiformes > Crenuchidae > Crenuchus > Crenuchus spilurus. Next base: position 18,511 of record BRDA01002099.1, read on the forward strand.
ATGTTTGTAAATGTGGGTACATTTGTCCTTAATCATCAAATCGTGACCCAAAATTTTAAACCATTCAAATTTATTTCACAGCCAAAATGCACAGTAATATGGACTGTCTTGTCAGTCGTTTTGCCTTTATAATTGGCTAAAATACTCTTGTCTCCAGAAAAATGAGTAAAAATATCTTTTTGCTTGTACCAGTAGTGGTTTACAAGTCTAGAGTAAAGTTCACAAGTAGGCCAAATGCATCAGTTCATTCTGGTGATTAATCAAAAGATCCAGTCAACAACAAAATCTGATCTGATTGTTTAGTTTAAAGCACTATTTATGCTTTCTTAAATATAAATAAGTGCAGAAATCTTTTTTCGCATACATTATCTGTGCCCCAGCTGTGCCCCAGTACAGTCTTAAGGCTAGTGACGCCCCTGGTCCCAGCCCCGACTCAGAGCAGCACGGTAGGTGACAGCGTCCGTCAGAAACAGTCCTCGATCTGTTGCTATTGTAAAAGACCTAAGACAAGGCTTATCTATTACAGAAAAAATTCAAAGTGATCAATATGGGGAAGAAAGCCAGACAGAAAGGGGAAAGGGGGGAGGCGGGGGTTGATATTTATTTCTTTATTTTATTTTATTTTATTTTTTTTTGTGGGGTGGATGTTCGGGGTATGAAGCCTCATGCCCCGGGCCCCAGCAAGTCTGTCAACTGGCCTGATCATATACATGAGTTTTTGCAAGTGTCCTGTTGTTAAACTTAGACCTGACACATCTTTAAATGTAGATTATACTACAGATGGTCAAACCAACACTGTGATACCAACAAAGTATGACAGTTTTGGGAAACAGTACCAGATGCATCGTACCATGTTAGTTCAAGGCTAGTCTCTGTCATCATTTTTGGACATGCACCACTAGCTAGTTTTTGCAATTTATTGAAATAAATGGTTATACATTTTAGTTGACTGGTGGTTTGAGGTATGTAAGTCACTGGCCTGTATTACTATCCACATACACAGGTATTCAGTTACTGTATGGTTCACTTTACAAAACATGACATTGAAACCATGCTCTTGTACTGGGGATCATTTTCTTAAAGCTTCGTTGAACAAAATGATAAGACTATTGCTTTGACAACTCTCTTTTCCTGGTTACCACAATAGTTGTTCAACTACATTTTTAGGACACAGCCCTCACCCAAGTAAAAATGTCATCAGTGCACATAGTTTGACACCACTGTCGTGATAACAGATCGACATCTAAGGATGCCTGAAAGTATCTTGAATTTTGGGGCATTCAATTGTGGTTTGTTGTCTTGAGACGATGTTATCTCCACAACATTCCACCTCATGAACTCTTATTTCTCTGATATTTTGGGTGATATCGATTTCAGTGAAATTTGTGAACTGGTCTAGCTAAAGATACACAATCAATAGCTTACAAAGAGTACACAAGAGGGAAGAGGACACACCCTTTCTTTGGGTGGTTCTGGTAAAAAGAATCCAGTCAGGACATATCTTGTTTGTCAAGAAGTCGGTAAATCAACAACAAAATGAAGCAGGTATCGTGTGATGAAAGACCTTAGCTGCTAATTCTTTTGAAATTCAGCAGAACAGGATTCTTCTGTAAACTCTGTCCAGGTGATTTGTGATGTAGCAAAGTAGGCTCATGTCATCCTCCACCATCTGGAAGTAGCTTCAACAATAATACCACCAAACACGAAATGACTGCATTGACCGCTATTGATATCAACTCTTAGGAAAGAGAAAAGTCATAATTGAGATCTCCCTTATATCTCAATAGTTTCTCCAGAACGTCTCCTCATGCTCTGACATTTCTCCTCACAAATAAAGAATAATGCCATATATGTCTTGGCAAATGATACGATAAAGTATTTGCTCAGATTGACACTCATGTTTATTAAAGACAGGAATATCAATTCATACATCCACCAATTTGTTTAACCACTTAATCTAGTTCAGGGTGGAAACTCTTTTTATTATTACAATTATTATTTTTTATCTGTACTAGAAGTGTATCTCACATCTAATTTTTGCATTATGTTAGTTCTCTTTAAGCATTTTTTGCCATCAAATAGCAACAATTGTGCAATAACATTTAGGACCTCAAGGCAGAAGCCACTGATGCCAGTGATTTTATCCCTTTTCATGTTCATGTTATCCTGTCTCAGTTATGATGCTGTAAATTACTTTTTAGTTTATTTGTTTATTATTTATTATTGGTTATTAGTTATTATGGTTATCTGTTATGCTATAATCACTAGAGGCAAGCATGAACTTCACATGAAAATACAAATAGAAGAAATAATACTTTCAAACATGACTTTACTGGTACAACTCACCAATGGTTATGGATAGTTGTATTGCCTTCATGTTGTTCTCTGTTTGCTCTCTGACTGAAATAGAGAATAGGCATACAATTATTGTTATTATTATTATTATTATTATTATTATTATTATTATTATTATTACAGGACCACCACAAAGCAAGAACTGATACAAGGAGGTGGACATAATATTCTAATATGACTGTGAACTTTGACTTATATTTCTTTGCAAACAGTAAGTACAAGATATTTAGAAGAAAATAAAATTTATGTAAGAAATGTACACAGGATTATAGCAAAGACCTGTGTGTGTGTGTTCTTTATTGAACCATGGGATGTTTATATATATATATATATATATAAAACCAAAAACATACATCACATTCCTCAGTCTAAAGAACATAATTTTACCGTCAAAACAACAATTTCAACAAACAAATTGTTTTTTGCTATGAATGGTTCTATAGCAAATGGTTTCCTTTGCTTAAAATGATCTATATTATCTACAGATCTGTTTAATCTTAGCTTGGTATTGCATTCATTGTTACTAAAATCTGTAATAGGTTATATAAATTATATGTACATACTGTATTCAATGTTTTAAGAAAATAAATAAGAATAATATTACTCACTTGTTCTGCAGGTCTGTAATATTGTCCTCTGGCACCTGGTTTGTAAAAATGACTGGCATTGTGTTTAGTGTCCTATATATTGAGGTCTGTTCCCCACCCTTTTCACCCCACCCTTCCATAGTCTTACCAGTTTACATGGTATTCTTTATAATGCTTGCTATCACATATACAGTGAAACATAAAAAATATGAATATTGTGAAAAAAAGTTAATTGTTTATAATTTAGAAAATTAAGATTTAAACAGTATCAACATTAAAACAAAAGAGGCTTGAAATATGTCACTTTACCTGGAATATATATAAATATATGACAGTTTACCTTTCTGAGTGATATTATGAACACAAAGGAATCCATCCATCTATTTTCTTAACCTCTTAATCCAGTTAGATAGATAGATAGATAGATAGATAGATAGATAGATAGATAGATAGATAGATAGATAGATAGATAGATATTGATCCCCGAGGGGAAATTCAAGAGAAGAGAAGTTCAGGGTGAGAGTGAGGACACGGGGTCACAGAGTCATTGAACCCATTGAAGGGAAAAGAAGACTCACCTCAGCCCTGAACCTTTTTATGATATTCACATTTTTTAGAGATAACGTATAAAATATATCTCATGCCATACATGACTCATTCCAACACAACATGCAAATTTGTGACAATCTGGTTCATTATTTATTTATTTTTTCAGTTTGACTTATGTGTAGGGTCATATTTATCTCTTTAAAACTAGTAAACAGCATTTCTGAGCATCTTGAATAGTATACAATACACCTGTTCACATGCTTTAGTGGCAGCTGTAGACAGTGAAGTGATTAGAAATCAACACAACTGTGAAATATTGTTGTCTAACAGCATTTTTATGATTACGGGATTGTCTAATAATGAAAGATGTGTGTTAGATGCACTAGAGGCTAGTTTTGCAATCTTATCTCTGAACTGTTTCCAAACTACCAGAATTCCTGTGATAACTACAGGAACTCTTCACATTATACAATTTTACACAAATGTGAAAACCTGGCAAACTTAAACAATGTGCCTCTGCTCATTTCCGGTGCTCAGCCCCTGGTCACAAACAGTTTGGAATCTTTGACTGTGCTTGACGTCGGCTTCTGCATTCTCCTTTGAATAACATTTGAGACGTATTCATGAGCATCAATAGCAGGTTATTAGTATATATTGTCATGAGTTATATTTAGTATGGCTGTCTGATTTTGTCATAGCCTTGTCTGGAAGGTGTGGCGCTCTGCTCAAAGTGAGTCATGCTGTTAAAATCTTACAAGTTTTTCATGCAAAAAAATGCAATGTATTTGCTTCTGTGTCTGAGACGTAAACATGTGCCTGCATTTGGATTTAACTTAGCCTAAACCTAATGTTGAAGTGGACCCTTAAGACCATTGGGAGTCTTGGGATATGTTAGCTGTTTTGAGTGCTTTATACCTTAAAATGTTTACCTGTTTTGTCAGGACAACATCTCCTATATGACTTGACCACTGGTACATTGGGTGACTGCCCCCCCCTTGTGCACCTATGGTGGAAAAAATGTCACCAAAGTGCCCTCCAGAATGACAAAAAGTGCCCTGTTAGCTGCCCTTCATAGGAAAAAAAAAATATTGAGATGCCCCCTTTTTGTTATAAATGAAGATGGAGTAGAGAAAATGTGATGCAGTGCTGTATAGAGTTCTCCTTCAACTGTACATAATGAAGTGCCTGGGTAGGTGCCCCTCCAGTGGGAAAACATTTGCCCTTTTTTTGCCCCTGCCCTTCAAACAGCTATTCAATTAATTTTCACTTTGCAGTTTCCAATGGAACATAGAGCTTCGGCAGACATATATGCAATTCTCTGTCACAAAACTGGGTGTAATAGTTGATCATTAACTTAAATTCAGTGAGCAGGCAAACACAGTAGTAATATCTATTTTATTCCATCTAAAACAATTATTATAATAACAATTAGCTATTTTATCCTTCATTAATTTTAAGAATTAAAAGACTTTTCCTAAAAGTCCTAAAAGTAGAAAACCGCAAGATAACTAAAAGAGAAGCAAATCAAACAAATGCTTATTTCATTGCAACCAGTATGAACCCAAGATTTTTAATATTTTATCTGGGCAACTTAATTTAATTTGTTAATATACATCCAGGGCGGCACGGTGGCTTAGTGGTTGGCACGTTTGCCTCTCAGCGCTGAGGTCTTGGGTTTGAGTCCACATCTGAGCGGAGTTTCCATGTTCTCCCCGTGTCTGCGTGGGCTTTCTCCGGTTTCCTCCCACAGTCCAAAAACATGGAGGTCAGGTGGATTGGGTACTCTAAATTGTCCGTAAGTGTGCGTGCATATGTGTATACCCAGTGATGGATTGGCGCCCTGTCCTGGGCTTGGTTGAATAGTGTCATGCCCTGCCCTGCACCCAGTGAAGGGGTAGGGGACTAACTGCAAACCTGATAAGGATTAAGCGGGTGGGATAATGAATGAATGAATATACATCCATCACTGCATTTTAGGCCTGCAACGCATTCCACAAAAATTTGGGATGGAGCTAAGAATGAGTTTTAAAAGTTATGATTTCAAATAGGTGATGTCACCAGCTCATTTGCAGCACAGTAAATGCATGCTCAGTGCTATCAGTTACCTTACACATTACATCTACCTTAGAACCACATCAACCTGTCTGATGACTAAAGTCATATCTAGCCTCACTGCCACAGTCAAAGTGAATGTGTTTGGCTGCTGTGCTTTAAGGGACTTTTTGGAACATAAATCTCATGACACAAGATGCACTGACTGAAAAAATTATACGCATTTAAACTTCTAAGCACTGAAGACATGGTTGAATCACATGGCCAAGTTTGTGAAACATGTTGTTTGTTGACATGAAAACTGACTGTTGCTTAGTGAGAATTATGAATTGTTCTGTATTAAGATACAGAGCAAAGTTGTTCCACAGGAAATGGAAAAGTTACCATTTTCTTTTTTTAAGTTCTAAAATTCATGAAGAGCAATCTCATCAAAACAATTACACATGTGTGCAAAGTCACTAGATGTAGGTAAAAAACTGCAGGTCCCAGAGTGCATTGCGTTAACTACACTGAGGCCAGATATGGTGCTGTACACTGAAAGTAAACGGATAGTTTA
>BRDA01002100.1:12195-25194 GCA_036984385.1 Crenuchus spilurus
TATTTTTGCAGCACAAACCAGCACAAACGGAGCACTAACGAATGAGACCGTTTTGGTTCGATTTGGCCACATATGGGGTGCTGGTGACGTCACTCGCCCAACGTTTAAAGCTTTATAACTAGAGAATTAAAATAGCACAAGCGTTTATTTTTGCAGCACAAACGGAGCACTAACGAATGAGACCGTTTTGGTGCGATTTGGCAACATATGGGGGGCTGAGTGACGTCACTCGCCGAACATTTAAACCTTTATAACTAACGAATTAAAAGAGCACAAACATTTATTTCAACGGCACAAACCAGCACAAACGTAGCACTAAAAAAGTTGACCACTCCGGTTTGTTTTGGAGCATGATGGGGGGATGGTGACGTCATCGGCCAAAATTATAATTCATAATATCTCCGAAACGAAAGCAGCACAAAAGACAGTTTTAACGGCACAAACCAGCACAAACGCAGCACTAAAAAAGTAGACCACTCCGGTTTGTTTTGGAGCATGATGGGGGGATGGTAACCTTTGGATGACCTAAAAAATAATCTTTAATAACTCAGAAACCAAAGCAGCACAAACGAAAAATTTAACGGCACAAACCAGCACAAACGCAGCACTAACCATCCAATCTATTTGCTGGAATATTTCACATGGATGGGGTGTCAGCTTCACGCAGCTCGTCAGCCCGCATCAGCTGGCCGGCATGCTCGTTCATGTGTTTGGAGGCTCATTCTGCGGCCGCGCGCTGAGCAGATTTGTCTGACTGGAGCGGGGGAGAGGTAATAGGCACCGTTAAACAGCAGCGTGAGTTTGGGCCGGGGCCGCAGTGCGCGGCAATGACTCCTCCACGGACTGAGTTAAACAGCTGGCGGCCACTAACCCATCGGCCCACCGGGGAAATCCCCGGTAGTAATGTATGCCAGTCCGCCCCTGGGTGCAGGTGTTGGTAAACTCTGCTTTCTTAAATCCAAGATCACCGCAACAGTCTACCAGAATGTTTTAGAGGACTTCATGATTCCTTCTGCTGAGGATCTGTATGGAGATGCAGATTTCATTTTCCAGCAGTACCGGCCCCTGCCCATGCCACCAGAAGCACCAAAGCCTGGTTTGATGCCCATGCCATCACAGTGCTTGACTGGCCAGCCAACATGCCGGACCTAAACCCCATTAAGAATCTATGGGGTATTCTCAAGAGGAAAATGAGGGCCACCAGACCCAACAACAAAGAGCAGCTGACGGCAAGCTTCAAGGAAATCTGGGCTTCCATAACTCCCAGTCAATGCCACAGGCTGACTGCCTCAATGCCACGTCGCACCCAACCAAGTATTGAAGACTGACATATCGTTTTGAAAGTACCATATTTTGATTGATTTGATGTGATCCTAATTTCTTTTTTTTTCTGCAAAAACTGAGAAGTAGTTTGGGCTGAATTCTCCACAGTATTCTATTTTTTTTAAATTCTGTTTACGTGCGTTGGAAGCCCAATTATGTGAAAATAAACAAATAAATACTTAAACTTTCATAGATTATAGATTCAGGGCCCACAATTTAAATGATTTTAAGTTTTAGAATGGAATTATGGAAATGAATAAACTTTTCCATGATTTTCCAATTTTTTGGAATTTTCTCATTTTTTGCAATGGGTCTGTACTGCATAGTTCATTATTGTCCATGTTAAACAGAATGAGACATTTTACAGCACTCTGCATATGAACTACACAATGTCTCATCGTAATGGCAGTGAGGGATGCTGGTTTAAGGCTGTAAGGACCTCTGTCATTTCATTTGATTGCATCAGCCACATGAGCAGTACTTCTGTTTATGTACTGATGATGATGATGATGTTGTGTTTTGGATTGGCACTGGGCTGAAGGAAGCAAAACATGCTTGATTGGATATCACAAAGAAAAAAAAAAAACAATGAACCTGTATTTCCTCCCATAACCAGACTGACTCATTTGCATTAATTAACTGAAGGTGACAATACACATATTCCACAAAGAAGCTTTAGATCTGTGTGAATGCCCTTGATGGACTTACCCTATTGAGCGAATTTTGAAACGCATCCTATCCAAGTGTAAAACTTTCACCTCCTAAAGAGATTAAAAGAACCCAGCTTCAGAGATGTACACTACAGAAGAAAACATCTGTGTAGAGACAAGGCTACAATTCACAAATACTGCTGTTGAGACATTAATAACAATATTCATTTCTGTAAATTAAGCAAAAATAACTGCTGCATCAAGTAACGCTCATTCTTCTAAAATGAAGATTTAAATATAAACCACATGGGAAACTGAATTAAAAAAAATCAAGAATAAAAATATAATATAATATAATAAATATATATAATAAAAATCTATTTTAATACCCGTTTATGAGAATAGGTGCATTGGCTCAGAGTTGGATGTCTGGCTAGACAAAATTAAACTGAACACTGACTTAATCTGACAAAAAATAACAAAAACATTTCAGAGGTACATATTAGGTGACTCAACTGACCATAAATGACAGGGTGTGTGAGTAGATCATCAAAATAAACATCTGTTTCCAGGGAAAAGACCAGCTGCTTCTGTGCCCACAGTTCACTTTTTAAATATTTACTGTACATGCTAGGGGGCACGGTGGCTTAGTGGTTAGCACGTTCGCCTCTCAGCGCTGGGGTCTTGGGTTCGATTCCCCATCTGAGCGGAGTTTCCATGTTCTCCCCGTGTCTGCGTGGGTTTCCTCCGGGGTCTCCGGTTTCCTCCCACAGTCCAAAAACATGGAGGTCAGGTGAATTGGGTACTCTAAAAATTGTCCATAGGTGTGTCTGTGTCTGTGTGTGTGTGTGTGTCACCCAGCGATGGACTGGCGCCCTGTCCTGGGCTTAGTTGAATAGTGTACTGCCCTGCCCTGCGCCCAGTGAGGGGGTAGGGGACTAACCGCGACCCTAATAAGGATTAAGCGGGTGTGATAATGAATGAATGAATGAATGTACATGCTAATATTATTGTACAGTAAGACCAGAAACACCAGCTGAGTTACACAATTTATGCATAACTGGCATTAAGCTTGAGCATCCTTAATTAAGAGTTTTAGCTTCAAACTTTTGTTTTAGTCATTTTCTCTGAGTTAAACTGAATTAGGGTTACTGGACTGGAGCTACATGTCATAACTTTGCATAAATAGATGTTGAAGCATCTCCTTATAAGGAGAGGCTGAATGAAGTTCATTCACAAAGACAGACTTTAAGCTGTTTGTACTATTTTTTATTGTAAGACCACAACATACACTACACTTTATGGCCAAAAGTATGTGGACACATGGGGCAGCCATGGCCTAGTGGTAAGGATCTGGTCTTGTGACCAGAAGTTCGCCGGTTTGATCCCCAGACAGGACATGACTAAAGTGCCAGGGCAACTTGAGCAAGGCACCTAACCCCCTAACTGCTCCCCGGGCGCCGGTGGATAAGGGCTGCCCACCGCTTCGGGCACAAATTCTAGTGTCTAGTGCCTAGTGCCTAGTGTGTGTGTGTGTGTGTGTGTGTCACTGCACAAATGGGTTAAAAGTGGAGGTCAAATTCCGTTGTGTGAAAATCACATTTGCAAATTGGTTCATCTTAATCTCTTAACCAGTTTGCTACATATCTAAGACTATTAAGACAATTAATCCCTATTAATCCCTATAATTAACACTTCCCCAACCCTCACACATTAATGAATTAATCCCTATAGTACACTTCCCCAACCCTCACACATTAATGAATTAATCCCTATAGTACACTTCCCCAACCCTCACACATGTCAGCCTCCTGGACCCATTGTCTTCATCTTGTCATCTATTTTGTAAAGGGAAGTCCAGTTCTTGGTCACTGTTGTACCAAATTTGATCCACTTGTTGATAGAAGTCTTCATTGTGTTCCATGTAATGCCTTGAATTTTTTTTGTGCCCTTCTCCTGACTGATACCTTTCAACAATCAGATCCCTTTATAAGTTGTATATGAACTTCTATATATGACTTTAACACATATGACAATGTCGCATTTTAACAGGGGTGTGTCCAAATTTGTATCTTCATCGTATCTGCCTTTTCATCATCATCATATCTGGCATCAGCATAGTTAAATCAATGCAATGTGAAGCCTTTTTGTTTTTTTACTTACATCTACTGCCACTGTTCCATCTTGTGCTTCAATCCATTTATGAATAACACACTGATGCTTTTAACGCACAAACCTAATGTTTTGCTTCATTACATACAGATTAAATGTGTTTCAATGTCCCATTCCTCACACATCATTTATAAAGTGCGTCTTCACCACATTACTTCCCAAGGTTTTACAAAGTTTAATAGGACTCATATCATCTCTTCTTAGAGCATCATAAAATGTCTCTAGTTGATTCTGCCTCTGGAAAAAACATCAACACAGACAACACAACTGTGTGTCAGGAGCTTTAAGCAATGAGCGTCCACGGCCTAGCAGCTGCTTACACAGGCCAGGATCTCTACACCTAGTGACAAGTTTCAGAACGATGTAAAGTTTGCTGAATTCAAGAGCAGAAGATGTCCTCTCGGATGGAAGGATGACTCACATTTCACTGCCTATACAGTGTCAACAGTACAGTTCAGTGAACTAGGGATGATGGACTAGGCCTGTTTATCAGGATGTGAGCTAGGCCTATTCTAGTGAACTCCCCACATGAGTGGATGTTGTTTTAACCAAAAGGGCAACTCCCTGACAATGTCCATAACTCTGAAATGGGATGTTCACCAAGCTCATACAGATGTCCACATACTTTTGACCATATTATTTGTGTGTTGATATTTGACATAAAGCTTGTTGTAATTAGTCTGTGTGGAGTAATCTGATTTAGTAACATCTTAATTTAGATTAGAATGTACAGGAGTGTCCAATCTTAAGGGTAAGTGTGGCTGTAGGGTTTCATGCACACCTGATACTATAGTTCTTTAATTAATTGGTCTTGGCGGCACGGTGGCTTAGTGGTTAGCACGTTCGCCTCTCAGCGCTGGGGTCTTGGAAACTCTGCTCAGATGGGGACTCGAACCCATGTTCTCCCCGTGTCTGCGTGGGCTTCTTCCGGAGACTCCGGTTTCCTCTCACAGTCCAAAAACATGGAGGTCAGGTGAATTGGGTAATTTAAATTGTTCGTAGGTACGTATGTGTGTGTGTGTGTGTGTGTGTGTGTGTCTGTGTGTCACCCAGCGATGGATTGGCGCCCTGTCCTGGGCTTAGTTGATTAATGTAATGCCCTGCCCTGCGCCCGGTGAGGGGGTGGGAGACTAACCGCGACCCTGATAAGGAATAAGCGGGTGTGATAATGAATGAATGAATTGGTCTTAATCTTCAGTCACATGAACTTGTGTGGTTCTACTTCACTGTAAAAGAAAACTCTAACCACTCTGGTACTTTGCAGATTGACCAACATTATAAGCAGTCAGACTTGATCTAATGTATCAATGGTAGAAGCTTAAAGCCTCTTACACTGCCACACATGATGGAGTGACCATTCGTCATTTTATTCCATTACGGTATTTTGTCTAAACTCTCTAGAAAAATGCTGCTGGAGCTTTTACCTGAAAAAAGAGTTAAAGTCAGTGTGATGATGCGTGTGATACCCTTGGGATGAAGAACACATCCGCGCTGAACTTGAACAGCCAGTCATCTAAGAAATGGAACAGAAGAGATTCCAGATCGTCTCCTGGGAAAAGAGAGCATTAACGTCATGTGAAGTTCTGAATTCACAGAGACAATAAAACTGTTTACTGATCTTTTCTGTTGTATTAATCTTTATAAGTCCATTTAACATGCATGTCAATGTAATGTACTGCACATTACAGGGCCTGAATTTCAGTGCGGGATTTGCGCATTATTTCTTCGAATCCCGCAATTTTAGCCTTAGTAATGCCGGGAAACTCCCGCACACAATTACAGCGAAAACATTAGCTCGGTTTGGATTGCGAGATGGACGGATGGTCAAGCGGACCTACTTCTGTACTGGACGCTGCACTCAGCGCGCTCGCTTTTCCTCTGTCTACAGAACTACGAGAACCTTCTGCTTTAGAGGCATTTCTCTCAGTCAACTTTCAGAACCAACACAGTCACTGATAAGAACTTGTGGCATGCAAACATGGAGTGCAGGCTAAAACGCAAATCTCCATTGTCTGAAATTTAACCCGCTCAGAAAATAGCATCAGTGTTGTGCCGAATTCTGACTCCCCGCTAGAATCCGACTCGCTTGTACGTGCATCACAGTGTAGTCAGAGCACATCGCACTCACTGTTTCTGTTGTTTCTGTATTTAAATAACTATTTTTATTATCATTACTTTCACAGAAAACAGAAGATCTCATAAAGCACTAGTTGTGTTATATTTAACAAACGAAAGTCCTAATAAATCCATATTATTAGAACATTGTCAAAACAAAATACACAACCAAGATTCTGCTACAGCTCCTAACATCATCTCATGTTATTGGTCTAAATTCAGTGTTTTGCATCTTTTCAGAAGAAATAATGACATTGTACACTATTTTAATGTTCTCTGACCCAGAGCTGAGTTATGAACAAATCAAAAACAACAAGCTGAATAATCACAGTTCATATTTAGAGACAATAATTAAGCTTTGGTTGGTCAAATATCTTAGTCTATAGATTAAATGCTCAAATCTCTAGTTTAATAAAATTAGTGGAGATAATGGTGCATATTTTGGTGTAATTACAGCAATGCTAACATACTGGCCGATAAGAGGGGAGTGTAATTTCGGCCAGTATTTTAGGATTGCTGACATCAACATACTGGCCGAGATTACACTCCTCTCTTATCTTTATACTGTAAGGCCTAAAATAAACATGAAACTGATTTTGGTGTCTAGGTGTGTAGAAGTTACCATTAAAAACATTTATTGTAGCTTCTTCATAGGGGATTTTCTTGGGGGGAGAATAATTTCGACAATGCAAACATACTTGCAAAAAAATTACACTCCCCTCTTATCTTTGGTCTATAAAGGACAAGGTAAGACCTGTAGTTAAGGTCACCAGTAGTATCCCCCCCAAAATGTAGAAATCCCCCTTATGTGACACAATTAAGGGGGGAATCCCTCCCCATTTTGAAAAATGAATTTCAGGCCCTGTATTACACAGTTATAGCATTACCCTTTATTCTACACAGATGCTACATCATTTCTATAACACTGAGGCATTCATGAGAATTTCTGTGTGTAAGACTTTGTTGCATTTGTTTCAGTTAAGGACAGGTGGGACTGAATTTAAGTTCTCTTACCTTCTGATTCAACTTCTATAGTATCAATCGGTTCAACAGTTTCTGTATCGGTCATGTAGCCAAACATTGCCATTGCACACTGCTCAAAAGCCTCTTCCAGGGTGTCACCCCAAGAGTGCAGCCTAAACACAAATATCTCAATATCACTCAACAAAAACAAAGCATGTCATACTGAGACCTAAAATAAGATGATAATTAGCACTAGCACTGTTCATACATATTTTATTTTACATTAAAAATTAATGAACTATTCCACATCAAATCACTCAGCCAGTGACTTCAACATCATGTTTTGTGTTGTTTTAGATGTATCTGCTCCTTAACTAAGACTCGAGTCATTACATTTAGGGAAGCAGAATTAATGTAAGTCTCTATTCCCTTTAGCTGTCAATAGATGAAGACCAATTTTAATCCAGTGGCTCAAGCACTTGTGACAGTTTAAGACAGGACGTGGATCTACTTACTGGACATCTGCTGTGTGGTCCAAGTCTAAAATTGGGAGGGAAAGTATAATGTTAAATACAGATGTTATTTATTATTATTATTATTATTATATTTATTATTATAATTATTATTATTATTATTATTAGTAGTAGTATTAATAATAATAATAATAATAATAATTAGTATTATTATTATTATTATTAACACTTATATAGTAACATACTCAAAGATGCTTTACAAAAAAAAGAATAATTGAGAAAATGTTTTTGGCTTTGCAGGTGGAGAGCGAGAAAGAAGTGTGAACAAAAAATGTTCTAGAAATTTTTTGACACACTAAGAACTCCACTATTATTCCTATTAAATCAGTTAATCAAAACCAAAAACAATTAATTATAAAAATAAACAGTGGTTGCAGTCCTAATAATAACTAAGGACCATAGTGGTCTTGAGGTTTTAAAGTTCAAAGTTTTATTTCACAATCCTAACTACATCACGAGATAAACTGAACAAAATGTCTACTGTTTTTAAAACGTTGCCTCTACTAAAGTAGTCAGTGTTTATAGAACATCCACCTAATGTGTTGCCCAAATTTCTGATTTAGTGTATGCTCAATTGTAGAATTGAGAATGCTGAGCTAAAATAACTGGTAATCTCAGTAACCCCAAACAAAATACTGCCTTCTTAGAAAAAATTACTGGGGGCTTCACTAAAGTGAAATATGAAAACACTGAATAATTGAAATGTAATAATTAAATATGAAAAATTAAATTCTCTGTATTAAAGTTTATTTTTCTGGAAAAAAGTTTTTGGCTTTTTTTTTTTTATATGTACCATAGTCAGCATCTGACTTCACATGGGGTCATTTTCCCCACACTGCACAGACCTTTTTATATACAGTTTATGGACACTGTAGTTGCTCTCCATAGGCTGAGGAAGTCGAGAGACAACATAATTTAATCCTCGCTGGCTAAAATACCTTGCAGACAAATTATAGTTAAAATCATGGGCATTTCAGCACGCCTAATTTGAGTCCAAGCACCTCTAAAAATAAGAGAAATAAGTAAGCAAATTTTTTTTATATATAAAAAAAAGCCAAAGAAAATATAGTGGGGAAAAAAGTATTTGGTCAGCCACTGATTGTGCAAGTTCTCCTACTTAGAAAGATGAGAGAGGTCTGTAATTTTCATCATAGGTACACTTCAACTATGAGAGACAAATGAGAAAAAAATCCAGGAAATCACATTGTAAGAATTTTAAAGAATTTATTTGTAAATTATGGTGGAAAATAAGTATTTGGTCAATAAACAACTACTGGGAGGCCCTAGTGAGCAGCGTATGGAATAGACGTGTTCGGTGGAGCTCCTCCGCAAACTTTTAAAACTTGTTTTTTTGTACCATTTTCTGATTTTTCTGTATTGATTGTTTAGCTTAAGCGAAAGCTGACCTTCCGGTACTCTATTTTTTGTCCTTTGGACTTAAAATGCCACCAAAACCAAACCGAAAGAGCAACTTGTAGCTACAGGCATGGAAGATGTTGTTAGCCAGGATGCTAGTCAGGCTACAAGTGATGAAGAGTTACCTCTGATGTGGGTAAAAATATCAGACAAGATCTTGAAGACAATAAATGAACGGTTCGATAAGTTTGAACTGTCCTTCAAAACTTTGAAAACCACACTACACTCAGTCA
Organism: Crenuchus spilurus; assembly: GCA_036984385.1. Lineage (NCBI taxonomy): Eukaryota > Metazoa > Chordata > Actinopteri > Characiformes > Crenuchidae > Crenuchus > Crenuchus spilurus. The sequence goes on from BRDA01002100.1 coordinate 21,601, forward strand.
TGGAGAGGATGGATGAGGCTGAGGAGCAGATTCAAGATCACGAGGCCCGCATCAGCCAAATGAAGGCAGCACTGATCGAGAGCCAGAGGAAGAACGAAGCTCTCAGGTTAAAACTCGATGACCTGGAGGGTCGTTCACGCCGCAACAACGTCAAAATAGTCGGGGTGCCAGAATGAGAGAAACGGGGAAAGCCAACGGAGTTCATGGTTGGTTTCACAGTAAGTCTGTGGAAATTTCTTTACTTAAATTGAAACAAATACTTTGAAATGGGAGATAAGCCTGAAAGACTACTGGCCAGACAGCTTAAAGGAATACAATCTAAACAAGCTATTCACAAGATTAAATCTAAAAATGGTGATATACTCACTAATTCAAAACAAATTAATAGTTGTTTTATGGAGTTTTACTCAAATCTGTATTCCGGATGGATTTGGGTCTGAATTCTATAAGGCTTTCCGTAAAAAACTTGCTCCCTATATGTTGAGGATGATTAATGATGCCATCAGGAATAAAAAAGTTGCCTAGATCCCTATATGAAGCAAACATTACTTTACTGCTAAAAAAAGGAAAAGAGGAAATATAAAATCAGTTATAATGGCCATATATGTTTGAGGTGCTGAAAAGATTTGGTTTCTGAGACTTTTTTGTAAAAAAAAAAATTAAGATGCTGATTAAGATGCTCTACCTTTGTCCAACATCTTCTGTGTTTACTAATGGAGGATCCTCCAGCCCCTTTGAATTGCATCGAGGGGTCCGCCAGGGGGACCTTCTATCTCCCCTTCTTTTTGATCTAGCACTTGAGCCACTTGCAATAGGGATCAGAAATCATCCACAGATTTATGGCATCCAATGTGGAGCTACTGAGAGCCTTGTGAATTTATATGCAGATGACATGCTGCTCTTCATTTCGGATCCTCTGCTGTCTGTTCCTAACTTACTAAACTACATAGATGCCTTTAGCAGACCCTCCAGTTACACAATTAATTGCAGCAAAAGTGAATTCATGAGCATTACCAATAACCTAAGTCCCACCTTTCTGAAATCTTTGCCATTTAAAATAATTGATTATCATTTTATATACCTAGGCCTGAAAATACCAAGGAATCCCAAACATCTGTTCAAACTTTCTGCCTATGATTGACAAATTGAAAGCAAATATTGAGAGTTCGAAGTTACTCCCTTTATCAATGATTGGCTGTATTAATGCTATTAAAATGCTGATTTTACCAGGTTTCCTGTATCTCTTTCAAAACAAAACAATTTGTCTCCCTTCAGCCTTTTTCAAACAATTGGAATCAATCATCTGCTCATTTGTCTGGGCCTATAAACCCCCACATATTTCAAGAAGGCATTTACAAAGGCCTACAGCACAAGGGGGCCTAGGCCTACCTGTGTTCAGGCAGTATTACTGGGCAGCTAAAGCCAGGATTCTGACTTATTGGCAGAAAGGAGCCATAGGTCAAGCACTGCTGGAGAGCGCTCCAATATGGTTAAGAATAGAGGCCCAATCTAACGAAAACCTCATTACCGGCTTTACTGTTTTCTACAACAAAACCTCTTACCAAAATAATTGGTAACAGCTTTATCAGAGACTCTCTCCTGTGACTTGCTCCTATCTCCACATGACACTAAACACCTAGTGTCAAGCTTTGTTTCTGCTCTATTCCCACCACACAATACCACTTCCTTAAAACTGAGATGGGAAGACGAGTTGGGCGCTTCAGTCTCCAATGAAATGTGGGAGGAAAGTCTGTCTAATATTCATCGGTGCTCAATAAACTCCAGGTATAGACTCATTCAGTTTAAAGTGCTACATAGGTTTTACTTCTCCAAAACCAAACTGAATAAAATCTACACCTCCACCTCTTCACTTTGTGACAGGTGCCAAGCCTCTGAAGGTTCCCCATCTCATTTATTCTGGTTCTGTCCTGCGTTACATGAGTACTGGGTTAAAATCTTTCAGTGGTTCTCTGCCTTCAATGCGGATATTCCCCCAGATTATAAACTTGCTTTCTTTGGCTACTTTGACAGCTCTTATTCCTCTGCACAGCGGCAAGCCCTGCTGGCAGGCATGGCTGCTGCCAAAAAAAAAAATACTTTTATCATGGAAATCTCCAGCTGCACCCTGCTTTAAAAGGTGGTTCAACAAAATGTTATTCATTATACAAAAGGACCAGTTGCACTGTATTGAATCTAAATTACAGAAACATTTCTGGGGAGTTTAGGGTCCTGTTTTGAAAAATTTGCAGGGTACATAGCCAGATAACAGTCCCAGATTGATGTCGATATTTTCTCATTTTAGTCTATGGTCTGTTAAATTTTTCATATTTCTCATGCATTCAACAGCCATATGGAGGTTTGTTTTTTATTTATTTTTTATGTATTTATTTTTTTCATTTTCCTTTCTCTCTTAGATAAACCTTTGTTAGTTAATACTTCTTAATATGTATCTGTACATGCTTAAGCAGAATGCATGTGATTCTTCATTGTGATACATATAAATAAACTATATAAAAAATAAACAACCACCGAGAATTCTGGGTTTTTACAGACCTGTTAGTTCTTCTTTAAGAAGCCCTCCTATTCTGCACTAATTACTTGTATTAATTGCACCTGTTTGAACTTATGTCTATAAAAGGCAACTGTCCACACTCTCAATCAATCACACTCCAAAGAGGTTTCTAAGAACAACAGGGACAAAATTGTAGACCTTCACAAGGCTGGGATGGACTACAGGACAATAGGCAAGCACCTTGGTGAGAAGGCAACAACTGTTGGCACAATTATTAGAAACTGGAAGAAACACAAGATGACTGTCTGGGGCTCACTTGGGGTAAGGATGAAGGATGATTCTGAGATAGGAGGACTTGATCAATGACCTGAAGAGAGCTGGGACCACATTTTCAAAGAGAACCATTAGTAACACACTATGCCATCATGGTTCAAAATCATGCAGGGCATTCAAGGTCCCCCTGCTCATGCCAGCACCTGTCCAGGCCCATTTCAAGTTCCCCAATGACCAGAGAAGGCATGGGAGAAGGTCATGTGATCAGATGAGACCAAAATAGAGGTTTTTGGTACTCAAATTCACTCGCCATGTTTGGAGGAAAAAGAATGCCGAGTTGCATCCCAAGAACACCATACCTACTGTTAAGCATAGGGGTGGAAACATCATGCTTTGGGGCTGTTTTTCTGCACAGAGGATAGTACAACTGATCCGTGTTAAGGGAAGAATGAACGGGGCCATGTATCGTGAGATTGTAAGCCAAAACCTCCTTCCATCTGTAAGAGCATTGAACATGAAACGTGGCTGGGCCTTCCAGCATGAAAATTATCCCAAATAGACTGCTCGGGCAGTGAAGGAGTGGCTCTGTAAAGGTCCTGAAGTGGCCTAGACAATTTGTGGAGGGAGGTGAAAGTTTGTGTTGCGCAGCAACAGCCCCAAAACATCACTGCTGTAGAGGAGATTTGCATGGAGAAATGAGCCAAAATACCAGCTAGTGTGTGCAAACGTGGTGAAGACTTACAGGAAACATTTAACCTCTGTCATTGCCATGTTACAAAGTATTGAGTTGAACGTTTGTTATTGACCAA
>BRDA01002102.1:0-10773 GCA_036984385.1 Crenuchus spilurus
TGAAACATATATATATATATATATATATATATATATATATATTCAAGATTCAAAGCTTTATTGTCATATGCACAGTAAAGAAACATGTTTCCCTGTACAATAAAATTTCTACTTTGCTGTCCACACTGGATGTCATAGTGCAAGAATGAAGTAGTGAGTAGAATAAAAATAAGAATAAACAATATACTCTCTCTCTATATATATATATATATAAGCTCTAAGAGAAGAACAGAAAAAACCCACGCTATATACATATTGTGCAGTGGAGTTATTTACATTGTGCATTCTGCAGTGAGCTACATTGTATTGCAACAGTCCGTAATATAGTGCAATTGAGAGGTGTGAGAAGTTTCGTGCAAAATTCTTTTAGAGTCTATGAGGTAGTCAACAGCTCAGCTGTTCAAGAGTATAATGGCCATGGGGAAGAAAGAGTTCTTTAACCTGGTTGTTTAGCATTTCACACTTCTGTACCTCCGGCCTGAAGGTAGGAGTGTGAATAGACCGTGTTGGGGGTGGGTGGGGTCTTTGATGATGGAGGCAGCTCGCCTGTGGACTCTGCATTGGTAAACGCTCTGCAGAAAGGGTTGTTTAATCCCCGTGATTTTTGTGGCAGTCTTAACCACACTCTGCAGGCGTTTGCGGTCCTTTGCAGTACTAATGCCATACCACTCAGTAATGCAGTTGGTCAGGACGGACTCAATGATGCAGCTATAGAAGTTGCTAAGGATATTTTTATATATATATATCCCTAATCTGAAATGACTTGGTCCAGTACATTCTCTTTCCGTATCTCTTTGTACATTTGATAGCTTTTAAAAATAAGTTTTAACACTTTAAATCCTAAATGGTGTGTGATTACATTTTCAGTTGCACTTAACTCATTTAGAACAGTTAAGTATTCCACGAGGCTACTGTGCTGCTGCTGTGTTCTCCTGAGTCTCACTTACCGTTCAACTCTGAACCTGCACCACCCATCTCAGTGCTTGATAAAGGCGATTGAATAATACATAACCAAGTGTCAGCAACTTTAGATAGAGACTGGCATTTTTGCTGACTCAGCCTTGACTTCAGTGCACTCTGAATGAATTTTGGGGCACGAAAAATGAGAATATTTTGAGATCAGGACCCTTAATGCTTGCCATCGAGACACTAGACTCTTTCTTATCTTGCCCCCTGTGTCAGGCACTCTATGCAAACTGCTGAGTGGTGCGTGCTTTCGTGTTTCAAGTAGTAGCTTTTCTCTTCTTCTTGTGGCTTTCCTGGGAGTTTTGTGAGCTCAAATTTATGCCAAGTATTAATATAACTTCAACATCCATAAAAGTAAATTATGCACTAGGAAGAAAAAATCAAGTTCATGCTATTTACCACGAGTGTGAAAATTAGCATATTCACATGTATTTTGTGCTGAATAACAAACTGATTTATAATGCATTTCTGCCATGCCTAAGGGAGAGCACTAGGCCCCTTATTGATTAGCACAAAGCAAAATGGGTGGATGGTGAGGTTTATGACTAGGCCTGCTGTGTTGCATCTGGGATTTGCCACACTGAGTGTTAATCACCCCACAAACTCAGAAATTAATGAAGCCTTAATTATAAAGCATAGACTCAGAGATCAGCAGTAAGACAAAGCACATATTGCTTAGATCTGATATCAGATTATTTATATTATTTCTTTATATTTCTGCATCAGTGCTTTTTCTTAGAGCAGTTTGCACTATGAAATAAAAGTAAAGTGAAAACTAAAACTAGAGCTTAATTTTGCATTGTGTGCATTGGGAATACAGTTTAATATATTTGTAACTTTCTATTTATATGTGAAACACATCTGAAGGTTACGATTATTAGATTTTAAAGAGTTCATATCATACATATCTGATGTTATGAGTTTGATGTAGTATATAAACATAGTTATATGGGGTTTTGATAACCGTGAAGAGAGAGTGCTCTATCATTCAACTATGGCAGATGTGTTACAACAATTTTAGTAAACGCACCCCAAAAAGAAGGTAATTTATACACTCACATGCCACTTCATTAGGTACACTTACCTTGTATCTACATTCACTGTCAATTGTATCAGCTCCACTGACCATATAGGTGCACTTTGTAGTTCTACAATTACAGACTGTAGTCCATCTGTTTCTCTGTATAGTTTGTTAGCCTCCTTTCACCCTGTTCTTCAAAGATCAGGACCATCACAGAGCAGCTATTATTTGGGTGGTGTTTCATTCTTGGCATTGCATTGACACTGACGTGGTGGTATGTTAGTGTGTTTTGTGCTGGTACAAGTGGATCAGACACGGCAGAGCTGCTGGAGGTTTTAAACACTGTTAGTTCACTGTCCACTCTATTAGATACACTGACAATGTTGGTCCACCTTGTAGAGACAGCAGCTCATCTGTTGCTACACAGTTTGTGTTGGTCCTCTAGTCCTTCACTGGTGGTCACAAAGCACTGCTGGCTGAATAGTTTGGATTGGTGCACTATTTTGAGTCCAGCAGTGACACTGAGGTGTTTAAAACTGCTATCTCTGATCCACACAAATGAGCACAACACATACTAACACACCACCACCACCAGTGTCACTGCAGTGCAGAGAATGATCCATCTTCCAAATTCATTAAAGATTAAAAAGTATACAGAAAAACAGACGGACTAGTCTGTAATTGTAGAATTACAAAGTGCACCTATATGGTCAGTGGAGCTGATAAAATTGAGAGTAAGTGGGTATCTGTACCTAATGAAGTGACCAATAAGTGTTAAAAACTAATTAACAAAACCTGACACAGCTTCACTGAAAATGTCATATGCTGACATCAGATACAAATACAATACAGAAATGATTTGTTGTACTAACAGTAAATCCACAGTAGTTTGAAATTTATTTTTTACACTCCAATCAGTAACCTTTCTGACTCTATATTGTATTTCAGGTGTAGTATTATATCTCTCTGCTTGGCTTGTGCAGTTTCTTTAGATGTTGCTGAGTCAGGAAGCATCATCAGCACACTTACAAGTAAGACTTGTCATTCTCAGTCATGTTTAATAGACTCAGATGCCAATGTTCTTTGGTTAAACATTTTATTTTTAAGCATCAGCTTTCTAGATTGTAGTTTCAGAGCTAAAAACATGATCCAGGAAATAAATAAATATATAAATAGATGTAAAAAAAAATAAATAAAAAGAGTAGAAGCAGAACTGTAGCTTTCATTAAAAAAGTGCTGAAATCACTGAAAACATTTTATAACTGTGCGATGCAGTTCAGGGCCTTACAGGAGAGAAGTCATGAACAATATTTGTGATCGACATGTTCTCTTTCTTACCTAGTTTATCTAAATGAGAATGCTGTTCTTGTCAGCTTCAATGTTACAAAACAGTCTTAAGCGGAGGTTGTGGACTGCACTTGCACAGTTTTTTTCACTTTCTCTGGCATGTTCTTGGACTTGAGTGACAGTTCCAGATGAAAGTTTTATTGCTACTTCTTTTATTTATTTCTTTATCTGTAGAGTATGCTAGAGTATGGGAGTATATCCGTCCTCGTTTACTGAAGTAAAAGTCGTGGTACATTTGGACTTTGTGAAATAATTCTGTTCTGCTGTGCAGTCAAGGTTATAACTGGCTTCAGTTATAACTGAATTCAGTCAAGCGTATTACTAGAAAAGAGAGAAAGTTCAGTTAAAGGGGGACTCATGCCCCTTGGTTAATCTATAAATGGAGTTGGCCTCGTCTGGCTGTGTCCCAGTTGACCCAGACTGAAGGGTGTAATTGAGCCCTCAGTACAGAGCACTCCGCCTTCGCCCCCTGTAAAATGCCTCCATGTGGTACAGTAGCTAGCATCCTCTTCCTGCTTCTTCTGGTCAGATGTTTAAGAACTCCACCCTCATCCTATTCCTGAAAGATAGATGGTGTTCTTCCCATTATTTAGTCTGTCCAGCTTCAGACACAACAGTAAGCAGTGTCGCTTGGCTTGAAATGTAGAGCAATGTAGCATGAATGTAAAGCAGTGGCCTACTTTTCATGTGCACTTTAGTCTTTCTGCAGATTGCATCAGGATTGGAGATCATGAAGCATGATGATGCCAAGAGAGAGAGTAGACAGAGGGATGAGCAGGTTGCATATGGAATTCTGCAAACAGGAGATGATCCGTTGCCGTTTTTTGGGCAAAGTTTGACAGACATTCACTTTAATTAAAAGAATGTTCCCTCAGCCTGATTGCCTTCATGCAGCTGCTTGCACTCTTTGTAGAATGATGTTTCCATTTATGATGTTCCTCGATGCCTAATTAGCTTGCTAAGATGTCAACTTTGTGAAAGTGCGTGACTTGGAAAAGGCAGGGCTGTGCTCCAAAATAACATTTTTGTTTGATCAAAGACTTATGTCCAAGATCAGAGAAAAATTTAAGTGCTCCTCATGTTGGATGAGAAAAGTGCTACAAAGAGAGAAAAAAAGAGAGAAAAGAATCTTACAAGACATGAACATGAATATGTCACCTGGGATGTAGTTTCCATGGCACCTGTAGTCAGGGAAACCTGCCAAACCGTATTATTCTCATATTCTTGTGCTCTTTACCCTACAGTCTTTACCCTGCATTCGCATCTGTTGCTCTTCATTTAACAGGCAGCAGCATGGTCATCCGATCTTGTGAGAAGTGCAGTGTAGAGATAATGTTTTGTACAGGGTCAGCAAGGTCACAGTGTGTGTTCAACAGTGTGTGATGGAGATTTTTTACCTGAGCATGAGGAGGAAAGCTGTCACATTGATGCAGGTCAGAAAACTTGAATAGGTATATATTTATAGGTAGCAATTATATATCACAATAACACAACCTTTTGTTTCAAATGCTTATAATTCAAATCCTGTCATTGTGGTGTGGAGTAGATAGATGCAGCATGGGTCATGACAAAGTTTATTTAGTTTACAAAGACAAACACTGTGAAGTGACTATGAGTAAACTCAGAAGACATACAATGACAGACAAAGACTGTGATATATACGAGGGAACCAATATATCAAACATAATCAAAGACAGGATGAGGTGACAGGGCTGTGCATTGATGAGGTGGAGACAAGGCAAATGTACGAAGTAAACAAATACAAGAGCACACAGAGGTAAGATAGAGACAAGGCTGTGGCGAGAGGTTTTACAACCATAGTATAGTATTTTGTTTACATAAAATTCAGAAATAAATAATAATAATAATTATTATTATTATTATTATTATTATTATTATTATTATAGACAGAAGATTACATATGCTGTACATATGGCTGTTAAAAGTGCTCTGTAATTGGCTGAAATGTCTATTAGAGTTTGTGCTCTGTGTTCCTGCAAGAGAAGTAAATCATGTATGAAGTGTCTGAGTGGTTGTGAGTGTGTGAGCTGAGCTCATTTTGGCAGTGATGTGTGATTCTGGGTCGTGAGGGCATTCATTACAGACGAGTACAAGGTCACAGCATCTGATGAAGTCTGTGTCTCTGCTGGGAGCCAGAGAGACTGAATGGCTTGCTTAAGGCTACAAACTGGTGGAGAGGAGGACACTCATACAAACACAGCCACCTCTCGTGTGAGAACAACAGAAAAAACGTCAATAGATGAAGAAATAGAGTACCACTGGATCTTTCAGGTTCCTCTCATCTAAGTACCCCAGGATACTACTTTGCAAAAATTGACTGTTTTGTACTAGCTACAAGCTATACATTAAGATTTGCCCCAGGAGAGCAAAGAAAATAGTTAAACTAACATAATGGCATGTTTTCAATCTAATACTTTGTTACAGATTTTGAAGGAAGAATTTTTTTTTTTCATTTTTTTCTTCCAATGATTGTTGCAATACAAGTTTCAGATGAATTGTTGATTGAGCTGTTGGCATCAGTTTCATAAAAGCATCATTTTGAAAGACATTAAACATGATTTGTTCTCTTAGTGGTTTGTAGTGTATTGACTGAAAACATGACTTCATATTTTCTTCTGTAGAATGTCCCTACATGTGAGTATCATTGGCAAATTATTTGAATTGAAATCCAGCTAATGTTTTGTAAGGTTAGTAGACTGCAAGTAAATGAATGCTCACATATACACAGTTATCTTACAATGATCCTCAAAAAAATAAACTGTATAGGATTGATCTTTCTATAACTCATGCCAGGCAGTTGCATCCAGTAACTGGCAACTTCAGCCACAAATAGCAAACTGCTGTATTCATTGATGAGATGAACAAAAATATGTAAGTTTTAACTTCATAAAGAACATAACTATGCTCCAGGCACAGGAAAGGTCAGAAAACAGAAAGAGAGAAAGAGCAGACTACGTTCTACATGACACACTTGTCAATCCAATAGGAGCTCCAAATTCTGTGACTTTCCAAATTTCTGTGATTTTCTATGCTGCAAAAGGAACTCTGGAGGAAAGTGAAAAGCAAAAAGTTGTTGAACTGAACTTTACATACTTTATACTGCTCTTCTTCACATACTTGAATTTATATTTAAATGTGAATCTGGGTTTTTGCTGTTATTACAAATTATCTTTGAACCCTACAAAGCAATTTGTATGACTTATCTCCAATAGCCACTATCTCTAAAAACTCTACAGGCAGTAGAGGCCAGTGAGATTTCAAATGTGGATTATCAAGCAGTAGTTCCAGATTGATTTTCTGCTACTAGGAACTTAAAATGAAACATAAATGAACAAAGAATTTTCAGCTAAGAGAAACTTAATTAAAACTGCTTTTTAGACGAGTATTCGAGGAGAATTTGAGATGTTACATTTTAAACAGGCCTGTTTTTATGTGTTGAGATGGCCTGAGGAACAGTGAAGGTAATCATTCTATCTTCTCTGCCAGTATTTAATTGCCTTTTGATCTTTGGATAAATTGCAGTAAGAACAATAAGATGATTAATTGATAGTTTGAATGGGGCGGCACGGTGGCTTAATGGTTACCACGTTCGCCTCTCAGCGCTGAGGTCTTGGGTTTGAGTCCACATCTGAGCGGAGTTTCCATGTTCTCCCCGTGTCTGCGTGGGTTTCCTCCGGGGTCTCCGGTTTCCTCCCACAGTCCAAAAACATGGAGATCAGGTGAATTGGCTACTCTAAAAAATTACCCTGGTGCGTATGAATGTTTGTGTGTATGTTGTTTGTGTGTATATGTATGTATGCCCAGATATGGTTGGCACTCTGTCCTGGGTGATCCCCCTAGTGCTTGATTCAGTCCTCCAGGTGGACGGTCACTTCCGGTTGAGAGTACGCTGTGCGCGATTGGCTGCCGCTTCTCACCGGTGTGTGTAGTTGAGTGTGTTTAAATGGAGTGTGTTGATTGTAAAGCGTCTTTGGGTATCTAGAAAGGCGCTATATAAGTGTAACGTTCATCATCATCATGAATGGGTTACTGAGTTTTGTAGCACAACCCCAATTCCCCAAAATGTTGGGACCCTGTGTAAAAAATAAATAAATGTAAATATAAACAGAATACAATGATTATCAAATCTCATAGACCCATATTTCATTCACAGTGGAACGTAGAACACATATCAGATGTGATGCATTTTACCATTTAAAGAGAAAAGTGTGTGTGTATGTATATATGTATGTATATGTACAGTATATGTATGTGTGTGTGTGTGTGTGTATATATATATATATATATATATACACACACACACACACACACACATTTATATATAGATTTTCTCACCAATATGTTTTATTGCCAATTGACCCGCCCATTCATTGACTCTCCCTATCACTTGTAATGTCCCTGACTCTAGGCGGGACATTACAAGTGAGAAATCAACACGCTGGGCAGCCACCAAGCTTAAACGAAAGTGCAGGATTCCCAGTTCTGATGGACGCCTGAGCCAGCCAACATTACTTTTCAGTAGTGCTGGGGAGGTAGCGTGTTCAGTTTTTGCTCTCTTGGGGCCCAGCTGCTGAAGGCAAGCTGCATGACTGGCACTCACAGTGCTCAGACCATTGTAAGAGGGCCTTTGTGTGCTGAGTCACTTGGGGCCCCACCTATGTGTGATGTTGCTTTCTGGTGGAGCTCTGCCTTAATGCCTTAAATAGGATTCCTGCCAAAAGTCTTTGTTGATGTAAACAGTCAGTTGAGCTTTGTTGTCTGTTGCAACACTTTATGATGTTCTGAACTCTAAAACATCCAAACATTTCTGGGTTTCTGTATTGCTTTCTTAATCACTGGAACCTTAGGCGGTCTGAAGCTAACATACTGTGTTATGATGTGATTGATTTCAGCAGAAAGCAACCTCAGACTTCTACTGTATCTATCAAGCTTCATTCAATTTTTCCTCCTTTAACCCCCCCCCCCTTTCCACCCACTCTCTTTCCTTCTAGCAACTATGCCAGCTCTCTTATAAACCACCTAACATCATTGATGTCCTTTAATGTCCATTCCTGGTTTTATAGCTCATCTGTCTGCTTTTAGTTTTCCACTGCACATCTTTTTTCTCTTCCCCCTCCATCCATCTCTTTTCTTCTGACTTGATTTTATTGATTGCTTCTTGCACTTGGAATTGCTGTAATGAATGCCAGCTAATATGCTTTCTGTTTCATTTGCACTCCAGTATTAATGATAAGAGAAACCCTACAGTAATAATTAATAGATACATCTCATCTCCAGGCCTGTTTTTATGGCGTAATTCAGCCCAACCAACTGTGGCAATGCTTACTTTTCTGATCGTCTGAGGTGATGTCAGGGTTATTAATTTAAATGAAAAAATTTCATCCAATTTCTCGGTCTATGTTTGTGTTGAAGTGTTTATGCAATATAGTGTAGGGAATAAAAAATGCTTTTAAGAAATGCTTTTATTGCACTTATGTACACTGTTTACTGCACTCTCAGGGGGAAAAAAAGATATTGAACTGTTGCTGGGTACATGTTCAGTAACTTTAATTAGGGAATACAATTATACAAGATTCTAATTAACTCACCCCGTCATGTCTCCAGACTTTTACATTTGTTTTACTTTTTAAAAAAGTTATAAAAAGATGCAGATACCCAGTCACCATAGCATTAAAACCTTCTCTTTGTATTCACACTCTTTGCTCCACTGACCTCAGAGGTGCACTTTGTAGTTCTACAATTACAGACTGTAGCCAATCTGTTTCTCTGTATACTTTGTTAACCTCCTTTCACCTGTTCATCAGGTCAGGACCCTCACAGAGCAGATATTTTAATTTGGGTGGTGGCTCATTCTTCATACTGCAGTGACACTGACATGGTGGTGGTGTGTTGGTGTGTGTTGTTGATGGTGTGAGTGGATCAGACATAGCAGAGCTGCTGGAGTTTTTAAACACTATGTGAGCTGGTCACCCTTGTAGATATACCTAACTTGTTGGTCCACCTTGTAGATGTAAGGTCAGAGACAGTAGCTCATCTGTTACTGCACAGTCTTTGCTGGTCATCCTGTAGTCCTACATTTAGTCCCACAGGACAATTTTGGGTGGATATTTTTGGTTGGTGGACTGTTCTCCTTCCAGCAGTGACACTGAGGTGTTTAAAAACATCAGCAGTCTACTGTGTTCAATCCACTCATACCAGCACAACACACACTAATACACCACCACCACATCAGTGTCAGTGCAATGCTGAGAATGATCCACCATCCAGATAACACCAGCACTGTGGGGGTCCTGTGTGAGTGGAAGTGAACAAAGTATACAGAGAAACAGATGGATTACAGTCTGTAACTGCAGAACTACAAAGTGCACCTCTATGGTCAGTGGAGCTGATAAAATTGACAGTGAGTGTACATACAGTGAGGGCATTTTGATGTTTTGTCTGATCACTGTATCTGTTCCTTTCTCCTGGAAAAGTGAATTTCATTACACTTTAAGGTACACAATTTGACCACAATGAGGGCACTTTTGCCTTGTTTGTGTACAGTTCACATCTCAATTACTGGATATGCCCAGCAATTTGTATTGTTTATACTTTACATAATTCAGACAAGAAAATCATTTAAGCCACAGTGAAATGTTGCTCTGTCAGTGTGGCATTAATCTCAATCCACTCACAGTGATCTAGACCAGTATAATATGCCTTTAATAGGGATGTAATGCATTGTCATGCCTCAGTTTGAAGGTGGTGATGAAAATGTTAAAATATGAAAAAGTGGCATCTTTAGAGGAGACAGCAAAAACCTCTTTATACTTTAGAGTTAACCAATGAAAAAAGGTTTATGTCATTTTTAAACATTTGTATTTGTCCATTATTCATGAATTCTCATGCAGCGTATAGGCCAGCTGCTCTGCTTTTTTTTCCCATATGACTATATTTGGAGAATATGTATACTAGGAATAGGAGGTTAACGTTCTGGCCTTTTGACCAGATTCAATCCTCTGAACTGACAGGATATGACTGAACTGCCATTGAGTAAGGCACCTAATCCCCAACTGCTCCCTGGGCACTGTGGGTATCACTAACACTAAGTGTTATCAATGCCCCCAAGTTTGTGTTCACTAATGTGTGTGTGTGTGTGTGTGTGTGTTTGAGGTCAGATACCTCTGTGGGTACAACCACATCAGCCAATGGTCATTTTTTTAACAGAAATGTTTGTCACAATATCAGAATTTTGATTTCAACACATATACCATGTGTAATATAATAATACTCGATAGACAGATGGATGGATGGGTGGGTTGGTTGGATGGTGTGTTGGTTGGTTGGTTGGTTTAATGCTGAATATAGTATATATATATATATATATATATATATATATATATATATAATATAGTTTTACCAACAGGGTAGTCTTATTA
>BRDA01002102.1:10783-33932 GCA_036984385.1 Crenuchus spilurus
ATGAGTTTCTGCTTTATTGTGAGGTTTGAGAAGTGTAAGGTTTACCGAGTATAAATTTTGGTTGGTTGGTTGGTTTAATGCTGAATATAGTATATATATAATATAGTTTTACCAACAGGGTAGTCTTATTAGCTGCTTTGTAGTCACCTGATACGCTCATTTTTTAATTTAAATATGAGCCATTTGGAATGTGAAGAGTTTGGAGTGTTATTTCGTCTTTGAGTATGTTTGTGTGCTCAGCAGGATGCCATAGAGATATCAGAAAGCAAGGCTCCAGATGTTGCATTCACTTACAGATGTTACCGTGATAGGCCTGTCAGTTTTGCACCATCAGCCTCCTGCTTTCCACTCAGCAGGAGCAGAGCAAAGACCCTGAGTGTCTCTCTCTCTCACTCTCTCTCTTTCTCTCTCATACACGCACACACACACACACACACCTCACCACCCATCTTTCTACATTTCCACTGTCACTCAGAGCAGAGATCCTGGAACGGGCCACCAACAGCCCTCTCCTCCACAACCTGCTGGGACTGGAAGTGTTTTGATTGACTGAGCTCTGCACTTGTGGTGTAGAAACTTGAAGTTCTGAGCAGTACCCCCCCCCATCCCTTTCCTTCCACCCAGCTGCTTTTCACGGGTATATACCTGGATCCACATGACTAGCTTGCTTCTCTCCTGAGGTTATTTGAGCTATATTGCACCTCTGCACTGATTAATATTCTTCTGCTGAAGATGGAAGTTGTTTGTTTTTGTGCTGATCCTGTGTTTCTGTGTATCCAGAGGAGGCTATGTAAAGCGACCTGGCTTTGATTGTTATCTGGTGATGCAGCCCATCTTAGGCCTTTGGTGATCTAATCGCATCAAATCTCTGTGTGTGGCATTCCAACATGGGGACTGGGGATGGAAAATCAGAGTTAGACACGGCACTTCAAAGCACTTTGCTTTGTTGGATCTCTCATCGCCACATCCAAAAGCAGCCTAGTTGGTGGCTTGTGTATTTATGTAGCATCACAGGTTCAGCAAGTATATGCCTTTTTATTGTTTGTTTGCTGAATTTAAAGTGGCATCAACCAAAAAAGTTATACTTTCACTTCAGTTGCTTTTGCACTTGTGATATTGGTTTGTATACATGGAAAGTTGATAAAAAAGTGAAAAGTTTTTGGGTTTATTTGGAAGGCAGCATAATCATGCTGTACTGTAGATATAAAACATTACTTTTCAGACAGAGTTGTTGAGACTTTAGCTCACTCTCTGGAAGAATGACAAAGCAGTTGTGAATTTGGTTCTGTTGACTGATTAAAGCAGTCACTGCACAGGGGTGAGATAACCTCCTCTGAATGAGGACACATCGTGGCCTCTGATGTAATCTTTCATCTCTTGGTGTGGATGAGAATGATTAATTAGTGTTGGAGGAAACAAAGTGATGCTCTGCCGCATCTTGCTGTCAATTAATGGGGCTGGTTTTGTAAGTAGCTTACCCACTTTAACAAAAATATTCACCCACTGGAACTTAAAGGTCTAGAAAGGCTGGGAAATGTTATTGCTGATGTACTGAAATGGAACTTCTTTCACTGTTGAGTTAGTGCTCTATATGTAAGTGAACTTTGCAACAAAGTTACCAATCCAGCCATATTCACTCTTCACCAAGGATGAGTAAGAGACATTTCAAATTACATTGATTTTATCAGAGTAAAGTGATGTTCTTTAGTACAACACACATGTATTCACTTTGATAAAGGTATATGTGCTGTCTAAATAAAATATTACCAGTCATTAAGTGATTTGTTATTCATTAAAATCACATTAAACGTCTAACATTGTCATTTGTAAAGAGAAGAATATGCACTGCCTTCACCCAGGACAGAGTGCCAGTCATATCTGGGCATACACACACAGACATACACATTTATTCACACACACCAAGGTCATTTAGAGTAGCCAGTTCACCTGATCTTCATGTTTTTGGACTGTGGGAGGAAACCAAAGACCTTGGAGGAAACCTACTCGGACACAGAGAGAACATGGAAACTCCACATAGACTGGGATTTGAACCCAAGACCTCAGCGCTGAGAGGCTAACCATGCTAACCACCAAGCCACCTTGCCGCACATTTTTTGTTTACGGTCACTGTTTTTTCTCTAGTATTATATAAAATATATACAGATAATGTATGTATAATTTACAGACAAAACACAATACGCAGTACACAATATACATAGTATACACAGACTGCACATGAACAAGTAATAAAGACAAGTGTGCCTACAATTACACACAAGCAAACATACAGATTCAATTAGGACATGTACATGGTAGTGCAAACAACATCTGTGTCTAACAAGATTAGCATAATTAGGTACACATGCATTGTCTATACATTAAATGTCCATTTTATCAGCTCCTCTGACAATATAGGTGTTCTTCAATGGTCAGAACCCCCAGAGGACCACCACAGACCAGGTATTATTTTGGTGGTGGATCATTCTCAGCACTGTAGCCACACAAAGTTGATAAATCTCTAATTTTAGATGGTAAATGTTTGACCAAACACAAAACTGAATAATGTCACCAAAAGACAACACCAGTTAAAAGTTTGGAAACATCTTCTCGACATTCAGTGTTTTTTTTCTTCATTATTTAAAAATGGTCTAAAAATAGATTAATACTAAAGTCATCCAAACTATGAAGAAATGTATATGGAATTATTTAGTAAACAAAAAAAGTTATATATTTACCAGATGTACCAGAATATGTTTTATATTTTAGATTCTTCAAAGTAGGCACCTCTTGTTTAGATGCAGCTTTCTTGGCATTTTCTCAGTCAGCTTTATGAGGTAGTCACCTGGAATGGCTTTCAGTTAACAGCTGTGTCTTGTCAAGAGTTCATTACTTGCATTTCTTGCCCTCTTAATGTGTTTGAGACATCGGTTGTGTGTCTACTTTGAAGAATCCAAAATCTAAAACATATTTTGGTTTGTTTAACACTTTTAAGTTTACTACATGATTAATTGTGTTCCTTCATATTCTGGATGACTTCAGTATTAATTTATAATGTGGAGGAAAAATAAAAACATTGAATGAGTCCACACTTTGACTAGTACTGTATCTTACATTAATGTAAGAGATTAGCAATTAGATGCAAATTACTAAAGTTTTGGGAAGTTAAAAGTGTTGTCCTTTCCTCACAAATATACAGTGCCACATTAAAAAATAAGAATATTGTGAAAAAGTTCATTGTTATTCATAATTTACTTCAAAAAAGTAAACTGTCCTGTTTTATATTCAGTACATGTGAAGTGATATTTCAAGCCTTTAAAGAGTGCATTTATTTATTTATTTAACTGTTGATGTGTATGGCTTCTATCTCATAAAAATCAGAAATCCAGAACCTCAAGTTATTCAAATATTACAATTTGCTTAACTTGCTGTTCAAACTGTATCAACTTTATAAAATTTAAAAAGTCTTGAAATATGTCATTTTACATGTAATGAATATTAAAATATGACAGTTTGTTTTTTAATTAGATTATGAAGACAAATCAACATTTTTCTAAAGTATTCTAATCATTAATTTCATCAGAAAATTACAAATCTGTTACTTGCGTACATGGAACTGCTCCCACTTTCCACTTCTAGCAGTTGCTCATGCCAGGAGCCCCACTGATGGTAAGATAACTTAGTTTGTGAAGTAAGACAGATATAATAACTGGCTCAGATCACACTTAGACCCTGAAGAAACTCTGTTACCTCTGTGGCTTTTGGCCCATGTTGATGAGTATCAGAACACCAGCATGTTCAGTCACAATTAATTTCTAGTGGCTTGTATCAAATCTCAGCCATGGGCAGCTCTCAGCTAAGCGAATAATGGAAGCAAACATTCTCACGGCATTTGATTAAGAGGATAAAATGTCGGTAGGTTTAAACTGCTAAGTTGCAACATAAGCCCTCGTAGTGCAAAGGCCTTCAGGTATAAAGTATGAGAGCTGTGATGAGACTTGAATGACAGCTCTGATTTGGCTCCAGCGTGCAGAGAGGAGCTCTAGATTCAACGGAGTTAGACAGTCTGTCACAGAGGAGCCATATGAGGAGTGAAGCACAAGGTAAAAGGCCGGAAGGCATATTTATCCTTCTGGTGTCTTGTTTATGCTTCCCTAATGGGACATTTCTCCATTTGAATGTGCCACTCAAATGGCTGACATGTCAAACAACTCACCACTGCTTTATTCTTTACAGCTCTCAGAGTTCTAAAAGGCCTGTGACATGTAAATGACAACAGTCATGAAGATACATCTGCAGCATGAGCCTTCGATGGCATTTAGGAGACAAGATTTTATTTTATTTTTTTCATCTTCTCAAAGCGAGCCTTATATCTCTCAGGCTTGTGTTTTTGTATTCCGACAGGCATGATGTTTACCATTTATTTTCCCCTCTATTCGCCTTTTTTACCATATTCCATTCGGAAGTGTTTTGATATGTTGTTCCTTTTTGCTGGATGCAGGGCAACAGAGGGCCTTTCTGTCTCTAATACAATAAATAACCACAGGCCCTGTTTGGCCACTGACACAGCACTGGCTATGTGTTTGATGGGCTTTGTGTGTAAGTGAATGTGTGTGTTAGCACAGATGCTGCTGTGTGTGTGAAATGTTGCCGGTGGGTTGTCAGTGTGTGTGTCTGTGTGTGAGGTATGGCAGGCTCAGAGCTGCTTATAGAGCAGAAGGTGTGGACATTAGCCCACACAGGGGAACAGGTGCCAGACAGTGACTCAAGCACTGCAGGCCTCAAGAGAACAAACAATGGAGTGCTATAGAGCTCCAGTGCAGCTTTATTATACTGGACAGTTTGCTTACTCTCATATCAAAGTCTCGTAACATTTGATTTGATGAGGCCAGAAACCTTTTTACATTGTGTGAATATTTTATGACAAATGGACTAATAGAGATAGTCCACAAATACTCCAGATAACATCTTATGTTAAAGCCCTAGAGAAGCTAAATCTGTTTTCTTTTTAATTAATCCTTTGGGCCCACAATATACCTGTACAAAATATGTCTTATGAAAACATTTTCAAAGAAATGTGTATCTCACCAGCATTTCTCCATTTAAAATGGGCAGGTCAAATAGTAGGACATTGAAAATATTATAGTATACAGCAAAAACAGGGCTCAACAGATGTTAAGTATACAGGGCTCAATATTGTAAGTATATACAATAAACGTAAAGGAGAAATGGCTTTTTTATTTGTAATCTCCCTACAAGGTAAAAAGCTAATTAGTTTTCCATAGCACTTACTGTGTTTCCCAGCATTCTCAGCATTGAAATATTCAGAAATTATAATTTGGCTTCACCACATTCTGGCTACAGAAGAATAGTCACAGTATAAAAACATGCAAAACCTTGTATATTTCTCAGTAAATAAATGTGTCTGTGGTGAAGGATGGCTGCCAAATGCAGATTTTGTTATTGCTTTTTTAAAAAGTGTTAAGTGCAATCAAGTTGACTGCAACTCCTGGCGACCATATGACTAGTGTTTCTCCCGAAAATATTGTCTTCTTTTTGGATCATACAGCATATTAATGAAATTCCTCAAAAACACTTATATAACTATTAGATTTTATTCTAGAATCAAAATAAAACACACCCCAGAAACCATAAAGGGTCTATTTTTCCCAAAAAAAAAAAAAAAATATATATATACATATATATATATATATATAGCCTGAATTGAAATATATTTGTAGATATTTGTGGGAGAAGCTTAAATAAGCAGAGACATGTTTGGGAGAGGTGGCACGGTGGCTTATTGGTTAGCACGTTCGCGCCTCTCAGTTTGGAGTCTTGGGTTCGAATCTCCATCTGAGTGGAGTTTCCATGTTGTCTATGTGGGTTTCCTCCGGGGTCTTCGGTTTTCTCCCACAGTCCAAAAACATGGAGGTCAGGTGAATTGGGTACTCTAAAATTGTCCGTAGGTACGTGTGTGCCTACCCAGCAATGTCCTGGGTTTAGTTGAATAGAGTAATGCCCTGCCCTGTGCCCACTGAGGGGGTAGGGGACTAACCGCGACCCTGATAAGGATTAAGCGGGTGTGATAATGGATGGATGTTTGGGAGAATGAGTCAGAGAGCTGTGCATTTTTCCCCACAACAATAATGCAATTGGTCATTCATATGATAATGATGTGGTAATTCTGGACATGGCATTGGTCGATTAGCGGCTGTGAAATGTGTGGAATGTGCAAAGACCCCCCATCAAACAAAAGAGTTCTCATCTGAGCATAAGACCTCTCACCTCACACCTATAAAATCTTCAATCTAGGAGCCAGTGAATGAGTGAAAGCTTTAAAAATAAAACCACATACAATTTCTATAAGCTGTAATGACCAGGTAACACCTTGTTTATTCAGTTCAGAGCTCAAAGTCTTGGCTAGAAATGTTTAGATTGTGTTTGTTTTTCACGATATATCAGCACATCTGATAAAAAGCATGTGTAACACTTTGTGGGAAAAAAAAGATGAGTGTAATTTGTAAAAAAGTGTAGTCATGTCAGACTACATGAAAGTGTCTGAAATACCCACAGACCCGAGGGGGTTAGTGATTCATTCATGATTCCTCCCATTTTGTTGCTGACCGCTGTCTTTTACCTTCAACTGTGTCAAGCATAACTGGTTCTTCTCATAATGTGTTCAAAATAAGTCTTCGATTTGGATATCTGAGCTTCCAGTGAAAAGTAAGACTTGAGTTGTTCAAGGATCTATTTTTATCTATTTTCTTTGCCATTCAGGGTTCTCTCAAAAGTCTTCTCCAACATTAAAGTTCAGAGGCATTGATATTCTTCATGTCTTGCTTTGTTATTCTTCAGCTTTTATATCCATAAAGAACCACATAGAAGACCCCAGTCGAGACTATTCTAACATATATTTGAAGAGTCAAATTGTTACATTTGAAGATCCTTCCAGTTCCTTATTTGTTTGTGTCATATTTATTGACTGTTTTTTTGTTAATGATTGATGAAAGTAGGCAAAATCAGAGGTTACTAATGTTTATATTACCAATTTTTAATGCCCAGTCATCTTCCTCCTGTCCTGAATTCATTCAGCATTCAAAAATACTGCGTGGTTAACGGTGTCAAATGTTACTTTTGTGGCATTGTTACTGAAAGATAGATTTGATTCTATTCTGTTTTGTTTATACTTTGTCAATTTCTCAAAAATAAAGTTATTACTGTAAATACACCCTGTGTTTAATTGATGTTGGCAGACGCCTGTGCCTTCATGAAACACAGCACCTAAAACCCAGTTACCCAGCACAGCAAGCTCCCACAGAGGCGATAATTACACTATTTGATTTTAACTCCATCACACTAACATATGTTATGCAAATGCACAGGCATGCTTACCTGTCCGCTCATGAATGCATGTCTTTTTTTGCCATTTACATGCATTCTTGCTCACATTCATACTATTATTTATAGTTTAATTAGACACAATGTTATTTCATTAGGTTTGCTCTGTTACATTGCTTATCCATTTGTACATATTTGCCCAGCATAAGTCCCTTGATTTGAGTAATGGGCATAATATCATGTGTACTTGATATAATTGAAAATCACTCAAGAGCAAATTAATACACAAAGCATTGTTAATGAGAAATAGAGGTGATGGTGAATTCTAATTGGCAGCTATCATTGTGCTTGTTCGTGTTTCTCTTTCGTGCCTTTCAAGGTCAGCATGTGGCTGCAGTTGTGATGTCCTGCATTCTGAAGAGGAACAAAAGGATCAATTGATAACTAAATAAACCAGCATGTTGTGAGTGCGCAGACGCTGCTCTCCGCTGGGTCTCTGGTGGATTCTTCCTGACACACGGTGCCCTTTTTTGCTCCCCATTGCCTGAAAGGGAGGGGTGGCCTTGTCTTAGCTGTGTTTGCACTGTGTGTTATTGCAGAGGAAGCAGGTCGAGCGAGAAAACAGCTTGCTTTGGTGAGAGAGGAGGAGAGAGAGACAGAGCAGCAGGAGGGATGGAGGGAGGGAAGGAGGCAGGATGGAGAATAGAATGGAGGGATAAGGTTTCATTGCTGAATTACAGGCCGCAGAGGAAGAGGGGTGGAGAGGCCGGCTGTCACTGTGCCCCAGGGCACCGGACCACCTCTATTCAACCAGGGGCAATTACACGCTCCTAACACTGCTGTCTGCTCATCCTCTGACACACACACACACACACACTGTACCCTATTCCCCTCTACACATATTTCCATTTACCCCAGATGCCACAAAAATGCAGAGTACAAATTTTAGTCTTGTACTGAAGTTTTTAACAAACACTAAAATCAGTAGTCACCCAAACAGCCTATTTGTTTACGTCAGTAAAATTAATCTCACTGGTCTTGCAAATACAGTGTCTTGCAAAATAAAAACCTGAAAATCGGCATGTGCGCATATATTCACTTTTGCAAAGAAAACCCTAAAATGTTCTGGTGCAAATAATTACTTTAATAAGTCACATGCTTAGTGAAAAGAAATCCACCTGTGTGCAATATGTGTCAGTGTATACACAGAATTTCTGAAAGGCCCCAGAGGATGTAACACCATTAAAGAAGAGTCACCATTAACCAAACAACACCATGGAGACCAAAGAGATCTTCAAACAAGTAATGGGCAAAATTGAGAAGTACAAGACAGGGTTGGGTTACAAAAAATCTCAAAATCTCTGATAATCCCCTGGAGCACCATCCAATCCATTATCATCAAATGGAAAAAAACATGGTACCACAACAAACCTGCCAAGAGAGGACCACCCACCAAAACTGTATGAATGGGCAAGGAGGACATTGATCAGAGAAGCAGCACAGAGACCAAAGGTAACTGCAGAGTTTTCAAACTGGAGTATCTGGTCATACAACCACAATAAGTTGTACACTCCATAGAGCTGGGCTTTATGAAGAATGGCCAGAAAAAAATCCTTTACTGGCAAAAGTAGGAATGCTCATTTTGAGTTTGCCAAAAGGCATGTGGAAGACTTGCCAAATGTATGGAGGAAAGTGCTCTGGTCAGATGAGACCAAAATTGAACTTTTTGGCCACAGAGGAAAACGCTATGTATGTCTACAAAACCAACACATCTCATTACTCCAAGAACACCACCCGCACAGTGAAACATGATGGTGGTAACATCGTACTATGGGGATGTTATTGGGACTGAGAAACTGGTCCGAGTTGTGGGAAAGATGGATGGTTCTAAATACAGAGATATTCTTGAGCAAGACCTGTTTCGGCCTGTCTGTGATTTAAGACTGGTTCACCTTCCAAAATGACAATGACCCAAAGCATACTGCTAAAGCAACACTTGAGTTGTTTAAGAGGAAATGTATAAATGTATTGTAATGGCCTAGTCAAAGCACAGACCTTCTGGGTTTCCAGAATTCAATTCAGAATCTGTGGTCAGACTTGAAGATTGCTGTTTACCAGCAGAAACCATCTAACTTGAAGGAGCTGGAGCAGTTTTGCTTGGAGAAATCGGCAAAAATCCCAGTGGCAAGATGTGGCAAGCTAGAGACTGCCATAGTTGGCTCTATGAAGTACTGACTGGGGTGTGAGTAGTTATGCAAACTGAAGTTTTTTTGTTATTTTGTCCTATTTGTTGTTTGCTTCACAATAAAAAAGAAATTCAAATATTAAAAGTTGTAGACATGTTCCATAAATAAAATAATGCAAACCCTCAAAGAATCCATTTTAATTCCAGGTTGTGAGGTAGCAAAACACGAAAAATGCCATGGGGGGTGATTACTTTGCAAGGCACTGAACTCTAAAAATGAACAGCATTTATCTGAATGCTGTGGCCTTCATC
Organism: Crenuchus spilurus; assembly: GCA_036984385.1. Classification (NCBI taxonomy): domain Eukaryota; kingdom Metazoa; phylum Chordata; class Actinopteri; order Characiformes; family Crenuchidae; genus Crenuchus; species Crenuchus spilurus. The sequence goes on from BRDA01002102.1 coordinate 20,619, forward strand.
TTTTTTTACTATGTCAGAACAGGAAGTGCTAACCAACCAAATGTCTTTCTGCTATGTCTGTTCTATACAGTCAATTACATACCTGCCAACAGGGCAACTTCCTATTTGTATCTCTTTCTCCTGATGTGTTGGTGTTACTACTTTGCGAATTTTGCTTGCTAATCTCCTGATTTCCTAGTTAGTGACACAAATCAAATGAATGTTTCTCAGTTTCTATGTGGAGTATATGTCATGGTACCTGGCAACCCAATCCATACAAAGCCCTGCCTTATGTAAGTAATTCATCATGGTTTATTTTATATGTATGAAACACTCTTCAACCATATGGCAACATATATTACTTAAATTATGTCTATAAATGATAATGGTAATTATCAGGCTTACTGTAGGACTTGGATCAACTGTCAAGTTTTTACTGAACTGGGAAATTTTGCTTTTAATAACAGCATCAGCTGGAGCTAGAGTTCACTATATATGTATACTCTATATTATTATATAGTGTAATATGATTGTGTTACTATTCATATAATTCTTATTTTAATTGTTTTTTATTAACCATATTATAACTGTTATTGTTTGCCATTTTAATTAATTAAGCTCTATTTAAGTTTCCTTTCTTTGAACATGTTCTTCTTTTGATTTCAATTTTATGACTTATTACAGTACTTGACTACATTGAACATTTCTGAGTGAAACTAAAGGGTGGCTGATTGATTGATTGATCCAATGATCTATATTACTGGATAGGAATAACATGACTTTTGAGTGCGCCAGCAAGGAGCCTCCATGTTGTGTGGAAGCATAGCAAGCTCTGAAGTAAGCCAGCGTTCACAAACAACGAAAGGGCTGCAATGTTTTGCCTTTAACTGTTTTACTTTATCGGAATTCTATCAGCAGAGACCAGGGGATCACATTCCACAAGTATGTATTCATTTTAAAATGATTTATTCGTAGTAATCTGTGAATTACAGCCACAATCTCAACAATCTCTGACCTACAAACTTGACGTAGTTTCGTAGACATTACACTAATAGTCAGGCTTGCATCAAACCAACAACACTCATGAAGTTAGTATCACAAACATTAACTCTTACTGTAATCAAATGTAATCACATGTTTTTTCTCAGATCACCCCTGTCACTTTTCTTTCTTTTGCATCCTTATCCACTGCATCACCTCATCTATGCACCCCCCTTCTTTCTGACATTTTCTCTAGGCATTAATAAGCCAGCTCCTGCTCCCCTCCTCTCTCTTCACACTGCGTAGGCAGGAGAATGAGTGTTGCAGGAGAGCAATTTTGTGGCTTTACGCTGCAGCACACACCACCGCAGGCCTGGAATCAGGGTCAACTCTGACGATTTTTATCAGTGCCGAACACCGCTGTCCTGTTATTTGTTCACTGTGTTTTGAAGTGGGATTTGCGGCAGGCGACGTGCTGTGTTGGGAACACTGCGGTTTAACCAAGCTGCAAAAGGCTGAGAAAGCGCAGCTATAATCATGTGTGTACTTCAAACTCGAAGTGCAATTTACGGGTAGGAATGCTGCTGTGTGTGAAAAAAAATAGTAACACCCATAGAACAGCACTAATGACTTTTCAGCAATGCAGATCAGCTTCGTTCTCAGCTTTCTTACACATCCACACTCTTCTAACAACACAGGTTATTTGAACTTTTCCCAAATATAAATATTCAAAACTCCAAAAAAGATTTGGTCAGTAATACTAGGAGAAAATGGGTTCATAAAATGTGTTTGTTAACCTTACATTTTTCCCTTAACAGACACAATTTTACCAAGTGAAGATCTCTTTAATTCTAAGATATAAAAAACATGTGTAAATCACATCTGTTGTGATTGACTGGCACATGTTGACTGGCACAACAGACTGAAACACTCCATATAAGCTTAAACCTGAACGTACATTACATTGTCTGAGGAAGCAGATATGCAGTTTACTACAAATTTTGGATATCCCGGCCCTGATTGGCTCAGCAAGCTAAGACGCTGACACTATGACAGTAGGATTGCAAGTTCAAATCCTGGTCGAATCCAGCCATCCCCAAGAGTGCAAAAATTGGCCATGCTGTCTCTGGATGGGTTGATGGCACTCTCATTCCCCTATCACTCACACATTGCAATGCCCGCTGGCTCAGGTGTCTACTGATTGGTCCATTTGGAGCTGGGAATCCTGCGCTTTCCTCAGAGTGCTTTGGCTCCCCAATGACGGTGTATCAGTGTTAGTTTGAAAAGAGGCAGTGGCTGCATCACATGCAACAGAAGACCCATGTGCATGTCGTCACCCTCCTAGAATCAGGGACAGTGCAAAGTGATGGGGAAAGCCCCCTAGCTGATGGGATGGGTGTTAATTGGCTAGTACCACAGGGTAGGGTGGGAAGGGGAGAAAATTGGCAAAAATAAATAAACATTTGGAAACCCCTGGTCAAATTTCATGTTTTGATGTGTACCAAAATGTGAACTTATTTTCACTTGGAAAATCAACAACAAAAATGTCCAAACTTTTGCATAAGTATAAGTAAATGCAAAATAAATTACTTTGCAGCTTGGCTTTCTCACTACATTAAGCTTATTTGCCTCAAAATATAAGGAAATGTAGTTTTCTATGATATTGGCCTTTACATGAAAGAAATTTGAAGTTGTTGTTGTTGTTTTTGTCCTATGAAATATAAAACATTGTGGCAGAAAATCAACCAAATGGAAAGCAATAATGGTCAATTTCAGACTGATCTGCTTTAAAACATTCTAATGTATTCTAGAAGGAAATGCTGCCTTCTGTTTATTCGATCTCTTTGGCCATAATAGTAATACGCTTTGACTGGACACTGGAAATTACTAGTTGAAAGTGAAAAGCCACAAAACGTCTCTGAGAGCCATAGTGTATTAGTATCTGGGCTTAAAAAGTAACTCATGGCTTCAGAGTGGAACTGTCTCTCTCAGAGAAGCTGCTATTCTCTCCTTTCCCTCAGGTGCCACAAGCACTTATCCAGCAACAGATAGCATTGGAGCACAAATGACTGAATGAGAAGCAGGTCATTTGATATGCATTGTGGTAAAATGTTCACTTGTGGGTCTTCTCTCTTAAGTAGCAGCAAAGAAATGACCCTTGAAATAGACACCTCAATACAAATCCACACTGAGTGACCTTACTGAATTGTCCCTATAGCAACAATGTACAGTGAGTCTGCCTGCAGGCTGCATTCAGCCAGGTTATGCAGTTTTGCAATGGAAGGCAGAATAAGATAAATTGGATCATCTCTACTGTGAAAGAAATTTCACTATGATGTTTTGTGCAAAGTGCGCTCTCTGTCTAACTGGAATACTTGTAGTACAGGAAGTTGGTCAGTAAAAAGCCTGCTTGTTCCAGTAGGCAACCTGACTCACCATCTAATCTTTATGTTCCCAAATGTTTTAAATCAGATATTGTGTTTTTGTTGCAAGCCAGCCACAGATTTATCCGTGAAGCTGATGTCCCTTGGCAGTGTGTGTGGGGAAAGCAGCGTCACTTGGGCAAGGCTTCAGATGAAAGATCAGGCACATTGTTTGTAAACTTCAAACTTTGTGACAAGTTTGAAGATAATTCTTTGATCCCTGTGATGTAGTTCCATTGTCTTCTCTCCCTCCAGACCTCACTCCACTCTCTCTCTCTTTCTCTTTCCTTCTCTCAGCTCCATATCTAACTCTATCTCTCGCTCACATACACCTTCTCCATCATTTTCTCATCCTGCCTCAATCTCTGCCCTGTTCTTTCCCATTACAAAGCCTATCACACAGTTCTGGGGCCTCCCCGGGGTGAATGAGATCCGGGAGCCGTATTGATTTCCCTAGACGACTGTAATAGAGGATGTGCTACATGTGACACTGGCCTTGCTACTAAAGTGCTGCCAGTGTACAACGAGATGCCTTGTGCTAACAGGCTAGTTACTGTACAACTTTTTTTTCTTTCTTTCAGAGACATTACACTCTTACATTAGTGAATAATCACCTTAAACACAATTTACAAGACTTTACCACCTTCACTGCTGAGCTTTAACACCTTCACAACCATCTTCTCAGACTTTGTAACAGATTTTACCACCTTTACCTCATCTCAACGCTCATATTAAACATTCTAACCACACTTACAACTTGCAACAACTTTCTAACCACATCTAACAAGACTTTATCAACAGTAAAATCAAATTTCACCACAAAAATACTTATATATAACTCTGCGAGATATTATCCTAAACACAACATGAAATATATCCCTGAAACCGTAAATGGTCTACTTTATATATATATATATATATATATATATATATATATATATATATATATATATATATATATATATATATATATATAGCTTGAATCAAAATATATATTTTAGATACTTCTGAGATGAGCTTAAATAAACAGAGACACGCTTGTGAGAGCGAGTCAGACAGCTGTGCTTTATTTTCCCACCAAATGACGTGATCTTTCATTCATATGATAATGACATGCTAATTCCAGACATAGTATTGGTGGAATAGTGGCTGTTAAATGTGTAAAATGCGAACCGGACAAAGACCTCTCACCTGGGTAAAAATCTAGGAACCACTGAATGAATCAAACACATGTCAAGTCACATTTGTTAAGGTTTAGAAATAAAACTATGCAATGTCTAAAAACTGTAATGACCAGTGTGTATGTAAAACCTCAGTTCCTCTGTTTATTCAGTTCTGAGCTCAAAAGTTTTGGCAGGAAATATTAAGTTTTAGTTTTTTTTTTGTTTTTTTTCTGCACAAAACAACAGCACATCTGAAAATGGGTTTTTCAAAAGTCGAAGTTTAGAGCACATTAAATCAAAATATGGATTTATCACTCTTACTGTATTGACACTGCTGTTGCTGAGTTTGTGCTGAATAAAAGCCTGTGTAACACTTTGGGGAAGAAAAAAAACATTTTAGATGGGTGCAATTTGTAAAAAAAAAAAAAGAAAAAAAAAAAGAAAAAAAAGTCAAGCCATGTCAGACTACACCAGAGTGTCTGAAATATAGAATGAAAAATTGTTTTCTTGCACTTGGCAATTGAGGTTTAAAATGTTAAGAGTCTTTCAACCACACCAATTATGTAGCTCAGCCTAACACAAAACAGCTAAATTAGGCAACCAGGGCTGAGTTAGAGTGGGTGTCCATGTGGTCAATTTCTGGAGTTTCCAGATGTAAAGTGGAGCTTTTTGATTGCGGCTCATTTTGATCCTACTGTTCTAGAGTGCCGCTGTACTCTCTAAAATCAGTATGTACATTCACTCCTTCAGAGAAAAAATACAGAGAGATAAAAATGACTAATATTCCTGTGTGTGGTAACCCATATGATCCAGTGCAGGGACTGGAATGCTGTCCTTTATAAATGACATTACTAAGTTCAAACTAAGTTCCATATTTTCTGAGCTCAGAATAAAAACATCCCTGGCATTTCTTCTAATAGAGTTGGGGTATTAGTACAATGTAATGTGTAAATTTCTAATGTTGAATCATCTCCATCTTCAAAAACTGGCTCTCTTCATCTCTATGTCTAATAGCTTATGTGTGCTGAGAGTTCTGGTGCAGACTGGCTGCTGTCACATCATGATGGTGGATGCTGAACATTGGTGATGGCTGAGGTGTAATAATGTCTGTCCCAAATGTCAAAGCACTTTGTGTGTCTAGAAAAGTGCTATAGAAATGTAAGTGAGAGAGTGGAGAGAGAAAAGAGAGATATAGAGAAATGGGGAGAGAGAGAGAGAGAGAGAGAGAGAGAGAGAGAGTTAGCACAACAAAGACAAAGAACTCTACTCACACTAGACCCAATTATTTCTTTTTCTGCTGCCTGGTCTGTATAATATCAGTTTAAGTGCAGAGTGAAGTCAGGTATAAAAGTATAAGACAACAGCCCACCCTCCTGAGTTAGACCCAAAGCTAAATACATGAACTCCTGGAAACTTGACTAAACATTCAGCAAACTTAGTTATGTCTAAAATAGTCTTACTTGATGCCTTTTACCCTTTAACATCACCAGGAAATGCCTAATTTTGCAGGTAAATGAAATTTGATTAACATCAAACAATTCATCTATTCTGGTACAATGTATAGAAGGAAGCTAACCTGAGAACCACACCAGTCCCTCATGAAATACATTAGTATATGATGGCTCCATTGGAATTGGGATGTGTGGTGCCTGTTATGTCAACAAAACAAGTTTGAAAATGTTTGCAGAAACAAAAACAAGTACAGACTGTACAGACTCTATTATTCAGCAAGAAAGCATGAACAACTTTGAAAGACTTATTTCTCTCCACTGTGTTTGTTAAGGCTGTCTCAACTATAGCTAGAATAACAAAACTTTGTTTCACATAGGAGCGATTCTAAGTGATGCAGGTTTAGTGTATATACATGGATGTGTGGATAGCCAGAAAGAACACAAGTGGCAATATCCTGTTTGTGATGGCAAGCTAAACCAACTGTAGATATCAAACTCTAATCTCTGTGTAGGTAGAGAGTCTGAGATTGTGACTAGGTTCATAAGAACTTTGTACTGCTGTTTCAAGTGGATTTTGCATGTTTTATTTCTGTCTTAATTCAGCTTCATTCAGTTCATGCACTTATATCTGTAAAGAAAAGAACCACATGCTTTCTCCAGTGTAACTGCATCTTTTCAAACTTTTGGCCTCATAGTGCCATTGAACCTCTGTGAACTCAAAGGAAAAGACGAGCAGACAGCCGTCTGGCTTGGATGCTATTTACTGCAGTCAGGAAGTGAGATAATGCAGCTCTTCTCTTTCAGTGAAATTGCTATCAAGTGCAGTATGGTGACTCTTAGCCTCTGAAGCTGGAACACAGAGTTCTGTGGAAAAGTACTGCAGGGCAAATATTTTTGGACAAATTCATCAGTATTGGCTATGTGATCTTCTGTACTGGCATATATCAAACAGCCATGTCAGGCGAGACATTTTTCCATGTTTTCAGAATTGTGTAGACACTCATTTTAAATGTTTCATCTCAGATCTGAGGCACATTCTGGGAATGCAATGAGAATGGCAAGATAATGTGCTTTTTTCAACTGCACATGCACTATTATTCACCAGATATGTGACAGCAGTTAACTTTTGCAAGTAAATGCTGAAAAAGCAATCACTCTAAGTAAGGCTAAGTGTAACTGCTAGACTGAGTACTAAATGGCTATTGATGTCTTACTTAGCATACTACATAAGCCATCCAAGATGTTTTTTCTATACCCAAACAATGACAAACAGGAATTTGGGAATAATCTGTGACTCATATTCATTGTGTGGGCATATAGCACACAATCTAGATATAGAGGCCATAATTTTATGACGTTAGCAACCTTTTTTTGTTGTCATTAATTGAGAATGTAGTTAATTTACATGACACTACTGATGTGTGCAGTAAGGACAGGTATGATGTGAATGTAGCCAGTTTTGGGCTTTTGGTTCTGGTACTTTTTTATTTATTTATTTATTTATTTATTTATTTATTTATTCTTTATTTATTTTGAAATGTACTTCTGTTTTTGCTTTAAATAACACTATTTTCACTTAGGAATGGGTTTAATTTACTTGGGGCAGCCGTAGGCTGGTGGTTCAGTCCCCAATCAGGTAATGAATGAAGTGCCTTTCAGCAAGGCACCTAACCCCCAGCTGCTCCCAGGGAATCATGGAGAGGGCTGTCTACTGCTTCAGGCACATGTTCTCACAGATTAGTGTTTTCACTGCATGGACAAGTTAAATGCAGAGGTCAAATCCAGTATTGTACAACATTGGCAAAAATGTAATCTAATCTGTGCACTCATTTGTGTTTATTCACATTTAATACATCAAAGGAGTTTCTGAGTCTTTATTTTGAGTTGACTCTCTATAACATTGAATTTGACATTTGCTGTTTTTCTGGATCATACCAGTTCCTGTTGAATTTGATGATTCCAGATGCTGAATGTGGTGATGCCTGAACCTTTTGATTTAGTATTGTTCTATGGCACTCATATTGACATGGAATGGCAAGAGTTTTCAGTTGGGTTGAAGAGTGTAAACCTCAGAGCTCTGTGTCTCAGTGCTGGGACCAAATATCTGTTAAGCAAAAATCTGCTGTGGGCAAGAATTAGCTAATAATATCTGAGTCATCTTATGCAGATAGATTCATAGAGTTTAGCTAATGATTTCACAAACCTCTGAATATTGTAATGATTGTATCCTTTTGATCTTTTATCTGGGCTCCCTATTATATATTCATTGCTGTTTTCAAAGCTCATGCCAATATCAGAAAATAAAGGTATATACCTGAAAGTGTCTCTGGCTTATTTTAGTGCAGCATGTTGAAATAATTTAAGAATGCAGAGTTAGTTAATGCAGTGTTAGCTCCAGGCAAAGTGCCCTGTATTAAATTAGCTGCTCTAGTCAGGCATTTGATGAGACATTTTCCATTTCACTGTTCTGTTCATGGGCTCATAGGGGGAGAGAGAGAGAGTGAGATAGATGCTGATCTCACCCTTCCTGATCTCATACTCCAGATAAGATGAGAAGAGTTGATAATACAGTAATGGAGACCCACAGGTTCATGTATAGCCATTTGGAGGTCCCTCCCATTAAACCTTCCAATGCAGTTAACATTGATTCTGCCTTGGCACCAGAGAGAATATGGAGTTCATAAAGGAAGACAATAGCTCCCGAATTGTGCCCAGCTTTGAAATTATGGCCTCATAATTGCAGGATGGTGATTTGCATTCACTTGCTGGCCAATCCCATTAACCAATTAGATGTGCTTGTTGATTTATGTGTGCGCTGATGGAAGTTGATGGCTTTGTCATGGGCCATATTGACACGTGCTAAATGCCTCCGAGCACTCTTGATTTTTATGAGAGTAACTCTGGAGACAGGTTAACGTAACAATAATTACCAACTTTATTAATGCCTGCGTGCAGAAAGGCCACTAATGGAGATTAGCTTGGTCATTTGATTAGTAATGAGCTCAAAAATAGTTCCAATGTTCGAGGGTCATTTTTTAATGTTACAACACATTTATCCACTAAATAGCTCTGGATTTGTGGAGAACTTATCAGCCATGAGGACATAAAGGCTTGAGTCTTGAGTCTTGTTAAAATAATCTGATTACTTTGATAGCACAGAGACTGAGCCATCTGATGGGTAGTAAATGAAACCTTAAAAACAGTATTCAGCATAGCCACTGGGATGTACAGTGAAGTCATGGAAATGTGATTCATTTTTTTCTTTCCTTTGACAGACGGCCTTGTCTGATGCAAAACTGGATGTGTTCCAGATATGCAATTCTGGTGAATTTACACAGTCACAGAATTTAATTGAGCAGCACTTTGCTTTGCCTTGAAGGCGATTATTGGAGTGGTTATTTTCAGCACAGAGCCAACACTGCAAATTACATACCACTGGCCAGTATATTAAAGTCTACATATACCTAGCTGGGTAGTGATGCAAAGTAATCTGATTGAAAACATATATCAGTGATTTGGATGCAACATTATTTGTCTACAGTGTATTTTCCATCAAATGTGACCTTTTATAGTATTTCTTGTGATGAAGAGACTTTCTTAGATAACAGTTTATTTGCACTGCACTCTAGTGATCAGTGTGCTATATACGGCACACATGAAAACCACCAGTATGCATCATTGCTTCATGATGCAAAATGACTATATATATATATATATATATATATATATATATATATATATATCAGGGTTCCTCCTGGGTCTTAAAGTCTTAAAAGTCTAAAATTCAAAACTTTAAATTTAAGGCCTTAAAAAGTCTTAAAAACAGCCAGATATCCATCCAAGGTCTTAAATTAAATTCAATAAAGTCTTACATTTTTACTTTTAATTCCAGAGAAGCTTAGTCTAGTTGAAGCTTAGTCTAAGTAGAAGCTTAGCTAGTTTTGCTAACTTCTGCTAATGTCAACTACATACAGTACATCAATGTAAATGTACAGTTCTGTTCTCTGTGTTTTGGGGGTGGGGGCGGGGCTTACCAGTGTGGGCCATTGTCATTAAACTACAAATCCCATGATAACTGCATGATAATGCCCATGAATACACTGTTGTCAACTTTCATTGATATATTTAGAATGTTTCTGTCAATTTGTCATGTTGGTCTTAAATTTCACCGAGAATGGTCTTAAAAGGTCTTAATAAAGTCTTAAATTGAACTCACTGAAACATGCAAGAACCCTGTATGTATATATATATATATATATATATATATATATATATATATATATATATATATATATATATATATATACTGTATATCGTGTGTGTGTGTGCGCATGCACAACTCTCTCTATAGATAATCTATAAATATCTACAATATTTACAAACTATCATTTGCAACTGTAAGTACATGTTAATACTTAAAATTGGAGAGGTTAGGACTTATGGCTAAGATCATTTTGTTTGGCGTACTTCATTCCAGCAAGTTTCGAAAAAACATCAGAAGCTCTGCTATGTGTGATCTACATGTAACAGTGTAACATACACTAACACACCACCACCACCACATCAGTGGCAGAACTGAGAATGTGAGTGTATAACTAGTCAATGAACAGAGTATGAAGAGCGAGAGGGAGAGTGCTTTTTAGCTTGATTTGACTGAACTGAAGTGGAACAGCTCAGTGTGACTGCTGGTGTCACCAGAGAGTCCTTCCACACATCTCAGTGTCTGTAATTAATCATTAGAGGTGTGCTGCTTTACTGCCTGCTAATGTCCCCTCTCCCTTAACAACAACTGCAAGAGAGAAGCCCACCCTGTTCACTCTACCTCTAATTGCCTTTAACCCATTTACTGACGACATTCATAATTATTTTTGACCATGTTTTTATCCAAATTCCCCTCCTATTTCTCATTCCTTTTTAGCTGCCACAGACTTTATGTTGGCTGTACGAGTATAATAAAAGTGAACATTAAAGGTTACAGGCAGTGATAGAGGCCATTAACTGTGAGAAATAGCTATGAGTCAGCCGTGGCCCACGCCCGGTCACTGAAGCTGCTTCCTCGGCTCCATTTGCAGCTCGCTTCAGCAAGCGGCTCGCTGCATTCAGATGAGATGGGGGAAATAAAGGGAGTGCCCTAGACCTCCACAGGAAAGGTACACTATACCTCTGGCTTCAATGCTGAAAAACTGGCTCAGAGGGTAGAGAGGTGACGATATGTCCAGCTCTGACCTGTATGTCAGTTCATCTGCCGAGACTCTTTTGTGACGCAGTATAGGCTTAGATATAGAACTGTGAAGAAGTCTTAGGCCATATGTGCATCTAGTCTGTGTTTATTTTACTGGAAATGGACATTAAATATCATCTAATTATATATTTATAAATAATTCAATACATTGTGATTCTTTTGTGTGTCTGTGTATTAACTATATCCAAACATCTCATTGAGGCTGACCTGTATATCGACCAACCAGTACCACCTAATCAATACTGCATTAAGTTAAATCAGGTGTGTTTTATGCAGTGGCTGAGCTTTATCTAGGATAAAAGCAGCTTGTGTTCACAAGATATTAACCTCAAGAAATATACACATGGACAAGAAGTATTGGGACACCTTCTTCTTATTTGTCTCTTCTGAAATCAATGTTATTAAATGAGTTTATCCCAGTTTTGTTAAAGTAACTGTCTGTACTGCCCAGGGAAGGAAATAGGTCTGGATATTGGATGATCACCACCCCGCCTCATCCCCAACTCATCCCTAAAGTACTACATGGAGCACTTTAATTCTAGAGAACACAGCTCCACAGCTCAGTTCTGGGGCATTTATGCTCCTCTAGCCCACACTTAGCATTAGACATAGTGCCAATAGATTCATGCTTATGAGCTTTAGAGAGTCATATTCTATTGGTAGTACTACTGTACAGGGACTTGACAAGCTGTGTGTGCATTTGCACATCTGTGTCAGTTGTTGTAATTGAATGTGTTTCTTAGAGGGGGTATCCACAAACATTTGGACACATAGTATAAATATTGTGTTAACACAGCGTTGTTATTAATTTATTTATTTTATTGTATTCTTGCTTTTTCTAATACTGTATACTATTTGAATAAACATGGGTTATTTTTTATGTTTTAATTTCAACATTTTTTGTCAAGTTCTATGGCTGATCTAGGGTGAGGTCTTATGTATTTCCAGTCGGTGTAACATAAATGGTTTGATCACAGATCAGCATTCTTATCTTAAGAACCTTGATAAATATCTGTCTAATGGTAATCTGTCAAGCAGCAAAGTTGGACAGAAAATGAGACATAAAAGGAAAATAAAAGGAGAGATAAAATCAAATCAAAGAAAGCAACAAACAGTATATTCAATCAACAATAAAAAAAATCATAAAATTGTTTTACATTTTCTGACTGTGGTGTTGTTTTGTTGTAGGCACCACAGTGATGACGATGACTGCTTTCGACGCTGACGATCCCAACACAGACAATGCTGTTCTGCGCTACTTTATTTTAAGGCAGTCACCTGAAAAGCCCTCACCCAACATGTTCTACATTGACCCAGAGAGAGGGGACATCGTCACAGTCATCTCACCCTCCCTGCTGGACAGAGAGGTACAGGTTTCAGCTTGTCTGTTTACTTACTTATTTGTTGTTTTTGTTGTTTAAGCTATTTTTATGTCATGTTTACAAGTAGATGAAAATGATAGAAATTTCCACCTTGTTTAACAAACACTTAAAAATAAAAATACCAATGAAGGTTTTTGTAGTGATGATGAAGAAGTCCAACCTTTCACTGAATGGATTACACACAGTTATATCAAATATTATGACATGGGCACTGCTCATTGTTACTGTGTTCATTATAGTAGTTAACTGTCCCACTGTGGCACACTGATTGCTCTTTATCCCTCGGTGGAGTTGTCGTTCCGCTCTGGCATCAGTGGCCCATGGGACACCACTGTTATGCCATTGGGAGTCACTCAATGTATGAGAAATCCATCCTCAGTACACTATGATATCTCTAGAACATCCCGCAAGATGCCACCACCCATTTTCCTGTACCCTATTATCATGCCCTTTTGGACATCATTCAAATCCCTTTTTTTGCCCATGATGATCATTTTGCACTCTGCTACAAATGACTGGTGTGCTCACTTAAATACAGTATAAATGTGCTCTAAATGTTGTTACATGGCATATGTGACCTTCTGGGCCAGCTAAACTACAGCTATTAAAAATCATGAAACTGAAAGGTTCTTTATGAAATCACTGGTCATTAAAACACACACACACACACGCACACACACATGTATATATACA
>BRDA01002102.1:40201-62752 GCA_036984385.1 Crenuchus spilurus
GTGGTGCCTGCCGACGCCGCCTCGGTGCCTGCCGACGCCGCCTCGGTGCCTGCCGACGCCGCCTCGGTGCCTGCCGACGCCGGTCCCCCCGAGCCTGCGGCCGACGCCGGCCTTCCAGAGCCCGCTGCTACCACTGTAGCCTACCAAGAACAGCTGCTCGGTCAACACCGTCAGCTTCTACAAGAGGTGACCCAGTCGGTAAACTATAGGGCTCTGCAGCAGAAGGCACAACAAATTTGTTTCTCCCGAATATTTCATAGTCTGATAAAGAGACATGAGAACATGCAGATAGAAGACGATGACCAGATCCAAACCCCTGATGATTCAACCTTAGAGGGAAGTACACTTATCGCAATTCCCTATTCTTTCACACAATCTGCAGATCCCCTATTTGCGCCCTCAGGTCCAGAGTCGCCCGCCGAGGGTCCAGAGTCGCCCGCCGAGGGTCCAGAGTCGCCCGCCGAGGGTCCAGAGTCGCCCGCTGATGTTTCTGTGCTAGAGGCGAGTGAACATAATACTTTTTATGGTTATTTGGAAGCTGCCTCACAGTCTATCTTTTTGCCCGCTCCTGCCGAGGTTGCCGCTGGCACTCCGCCCGCTCCTGCCGAGGTTGCCGCTGGCACTCCGCCCGCTCCTGCCGAGGTTGCCGCTGGCACTCCGCCCGCTCCTGCCGAGGTCGCCGCTGGCACTCCGCCCGCTCCTGCCGAGGTCGCCGCTGGCACTCCGCCCGCTCCTGCCTAGGTCGCCGCTGGCACTCCGCCCACTCCTGCCGAGGTCGCCGCTGGCACTCCGCCCCTGCATCAGGAGCTCAAAGTTGGGGCTCTACCTACTTCCCAGGAGAATCTGGCTTTGCCAGTCATCCCAGCGATCGAGAAAGATCCCGTGCTAGCCGAAGAGCCAGTTGATCAGGCAAGAGACTTATACCATTGTTATGGTGCTCGGTATACTGCCTCACCTAGGTCTTTCATTATCCACAGTGAAGCTTCATCCACGATCCAGGAGGCTACAGACGAAGCTCTGTCCATGTTCCCGAAGGCCACCACCAAAGAACTCGTCGCTGAAGCTCCAACCACTTTCCAGGAGGCTGCAGCTGAGATCCTGTTTGATCCAGGAGAGGTCCCCTTGGTTATCCCCTCTAGTACCGTGACTGTCATCCCTTATCCCGCAAAGGATATTGGGTTTATGCTGGACCTTATCAAGTTCTTGAACATTTACCCTACTTCCATATGTACAGTCCCTCGCTCTCAGTCCCAGATATTAGATTCCACTCCTGTGTCCGTAATCACTTTATCTACACATCTAACCTCTGACACAACTCTCTACCCTCCTGACCCATCCTTCAATATATCCCATTTTGTTGCCATCAGCCTTTGTCACCTTAAGCCTCTATTGCCCACTTGTTCCCCTCAGTCGCTTCATCCTCGTTTCTACCTTTCTGTACACATCTCCGGGAGCCCTTGCTTTATCTCAGTAACTCTTACCCTGCATCCTTTGCACCTTCAGACTCGTGTGAAGTTTATCGCTCACTATAGGTTTGTGTTTTGTACTACTCGACTTTCTCTGTGCCATTTAGGTGGTCCTGGTCCTCCTTTGTGTTTAGTTCTGGTGTCCTACTTTTCATTTGAGTGTACCGGGTGGTACACCTTTGTGGGGGGGGTGATGTCACAAACCGGGCCTCCACCTGGGAGTGCTGACACTTTTGCTTGGTTGGTTCTGTCTACTCTTTCTCTATTAGGAACTTCCATTCGCTCGCACACACGTTCTCTCTCTCTCTCTCTCTCTCTCTCTCGCTCTCTCGCTCGCTCACTCATTGGTTCACCTTCCAAACACACACCTCTGCCTACAATTCCCATCAGCCCCGCTGTCTAGCTTGCTCGCCATGTACTCGGCTCAGTTATACAAATACACTTCCCAGAATCCTTAGTGTTCCGTCACGCCTTTCACTTAACATACACACCTGTGATTCATTCAAGTCTTGAGACTTTCCACTATTTATACTACGCTCATACATTCTGTCGAGGCTCGTCTTTGTTTAGTGCTCCGGCACTCTGCACGCAGCCCCACCATCTTTCAGGTCATTCTGATCTTTTTGGTTTTCTCATTGCCTAGCCACTGTGCTTAGCTTCATTGCCTAGCCCAGGCTTAGCTTCTCCGACTAGCCTCCCTGGCTTAGCTTCTCCGACTAGCCTCCCTGGCTTAGCTTCTCCGACTAGCCTCCCTGGCTTAGCTTCTCCGACTAGCCTCCCTGGCTTAGCTTCCTTGGGTTTAACTTCTTGTACACGCTTACTTTTGTTTAGCTTCTCTGACTAGCTTGCCTATGTTTAGCTTCTCTGACTAGCTTCTCTATGTTTAGCTTGCTTGGGCATTCCTTGTGCTTGACCTGCTTGTCTAATCGGTATACTAACTCATTGTTTATAATAAACCGTTGTCTACCTTTACCTGCGTTCATCTTTTCTCCTGGGGCCTAGCCTGACAAAATCTATATTTTGAATAATATAGCCAAGACGTTTGAGGTCAGATCTTAATAAACAAAGGTGTTGACTCCGCACTGGTCTTTACAGTTGTAAAAATTGTATGTGGTTTTAATTCTAATTTTTATTTCCTCTCACAAGAATCTTAAAATATATTTTAAATCAACCTTAGAGCATTCAAGATGGGTCGTGGATGGGTCTTCCAACATGACAATGACCCAAAGCACACAGCCAGGATAACCAAGGAGTGGCTCCGTAAGAAGCATATCAAGGTTCTGGAGTGGCCTAGCCAGTCTCCAGACCTAAACCCTATAGAAAATCTTTGGAGGGAGCTCAAACTCCGTGTTTCTCAGTGACAGCCCAGAAACCTGACTGATCTGGAGAAGATCTGTGTGAAGGAATGGGCCACAATCCCTGCTGCAGTGTGTGCAAACCTGGTGAAAAACTACAGGAAACGTTTGACCTCTGTAAAGGCTACTGTACCAAATATTAACATTGATTTTCACAGGTGTTCAAAAACTTATTTGCAGCAGTAACACAAATAAATGATTAAAAAATCATACATTGTTATTTCCGGATTTTTTCTTTTAGATTGTCTCTCACAGTGGACATGCACCTAAGATGAAAATTTCAGACTCCTCCATGATTTCTAAGTGGGAGAACTTGCAAATTCGCAGGGTGTTCAAATACTTATTTTCTTCACTGTATATATGAAAAATAGACACATTAAAGTTTCCCATGTATGTTTCTTAACTTATAACTTAAAGCTATGTTGAAATTCTGGTACTTGGTACAGCTGTTTGAATTTTAGCTTGTGAATTGTAGCTTATGAACTCAAACTCCAGTGGCAGTTTACATTACATTATTTGGGAATTAATCGATGTAACAGTATTTTAAGTGGACAAATGAATCTATGATTTAGTATATGTACCTTTATGCCAATATAATACTCTACATATAACATAGCACAACATGAGTGACCTAAGATTACCCAACAATATGGACTGCTGACATTTGGGTTATAAAAACGATGTAAGAGTTACATTCCTTTCCTCCTTTCCCAGAGGAAAGCAGTGAAACACTTTCGTCAGCTAATGAATCAAGCTGACTTTCTAATGAATCGATCTGAATCGGTGGGATAGGGATGTAGGGATATATTCCTCATTCCTTCCCAGCCCTCCTCAGTCCCTGGAGCAACTCCTGTTTCTCCCTCTCTCCATACCTCCACTCCCTGGAGGGTGGCAGGCTGCCTTTGATCCATGCTAATCTAATTAACACTTAAACAGCAACACCTGTGCTCTTCAGCATAAGTACTGCTGCCACTTCCCAGATGGGCCTTTGATGGCCCTGATGGTGCTGATGAGGAACGTCCCTCTCTCCCTCCTCCTTTTCATCTCTTCCTCTCCCTCCCTCTAGCTCTTAACTGGGCCAGGGCGTAATAGGAGGCTATTTCGAGCCTGGATATGTCTCTAACTGTTTTGTAATTGACAGCGATTAGTCCGTGGCTGAATGATGCACCTGATTAGATTAGCCCAACTCTTTTTCTGCTCTGTTTCCCAGCACCCCGAAAAGCCCCAACCTTGATCCCAATTAGCCCCGCTCTCATCAGGAACTGATGGGGGAGCATGAGAGAGTGAGGCGCTTATCATCAGCTCACTAATTGGCCTGATGAAGCTCAGTAAATATGGTCAATGGCAGCAGTGTAGTTTCCACAGTAAGTGCAGAGGTACTATTTGTATGTGGGTGTAATATATTCATAGCATGCTTGGACAATTAACACTGCAATATGTGTTTTATATTGCATGTGTCCTCACACTAGGAACTGTAATTTTTTAATCAAAGCTATGCAATCACAAATCATGAATAGAAGAAATACTGTTAATGATGGCAGCACAAAAATGACTTTTATTTCTCGTACTTTCACCGCTAGGAGATGAGCAGAAGTCATGTGATCATAGATTTTGCTTAATTAAACTGACTTTTTGTATAAGGTTTGATGTAAGCCTAACCCTTACTGTTACTGCTTTTTAAAACATTTGTGAACTACTTACATTATGTCTTTACTAATCTGTTCAGACTATATACAGACACTAGCTCTAGAAGATCTTAGCTGACCATTCTTGGTTACAGAATAAATGTGAGATTCAAACAAAAGTTCCTTAATGATTTTCACTCGTTAATATACTGTCACTGTCAGGACAAAACCTTTTTTTCATTTTTAACTTTTTTTAAAAAGAATGTGAAAATATCAGCTAACCTTTACCAATGCAAGTGATCCAAAATGAATATAAGAACATATTTAAAATGATACTGGACTCTCACTTGTGAAGAACCCTCAGTGGCAATCTTCAGTACCTTTAGTTAAAGAACATAATTGTACTAGATTCTATTGTAATTATTTTCTTTAATTTACATTTTCTCTGCTTATACTGTTCTGACTCCAAACATTTGCATTCATTACAGTTATGCTCCATTCTCATGGAAAAGTGAAGGTAGTGTTATACAGTTGGACTTTAAGGACCATGTTGTACCTTTAAAGGCACATTTAAATTGTTTGGACCTGAGAATGTACCTCTACAATACCTTTTTCTTCAGACAGTGGACTTTAACGTTACTTTGTTTGTACACTTTGAATTACTTTTGGGTGCATATTATTTGGGTAGTACAGTATGAATAGTAGACTGTTTATAGATAATCTACTTACTATCTACAGGTAATGTCCACATCATTAACAAACTATCTGTTGAAACTCAGTTGATACTTAACATATCATGGTCAGGGTTAGGACCAACACTAGATTATTATTAGGTTTAGATTCTGGGATGAGGTTAAGGTAAAGGTTAGGGTCAGGTTATGGTAACACAGTTAAGTGCAAAGTAAACATCTACAATCTACTATCCAATTAAAGTGCTAATGTCACTTCTTCTGTCAGGTTACATGAGATTTGAAGTTCTGCTCTGATAGCAATATCTAGTTATGATGTTATTTTGCAGCTCTAAAACATTTTTGGTTTACTAGCTTTTTTAAATGTTGAAAAAAAGTCTTATATAAACAAAAGTGTTACTTTCATTGCAGATACTTTGAACATTGCTGAGCTCTGGCATTTCCAGAAGGTTGAACTTGAACTTTCTTCATCGCTAGTGTAGCACTGAGCAGAGGCTGCAGTTTCATCTGATTGCACCTTCACCCAATTCCTGGCATCATCCCCCTCTCTACTTGTTTCTTTCTGAGTGCCAGGATGTTTGTGCTCCTATGCTGGAGAGCCACAGGGCTCAGCGCCTGTTTGAAATATCAGACGTGGGAAAGAGGCAAAGATCAATCCCTGCCCCACATCCCATATGTTCCCTGTCTCTCACACACATGCTGCATACAGACATAGACACAAAATGAGCAAATAAATAATTAAACAAGGCTACTCTCTGAGTCACCGCCATTTCAAAAACTCACCTGCATTGGGACCTGACTTGGGTCCACTGTAACCTTTACACTGCTCTTCTCTTTTACAGTCTCAGGACATGGCTTTAGTTCCTGGTCCATCTGGAGGTTTCTGCCCTCTAACATCATTAGGTTTCACTGCATGCCAAGTATAATACAGTATTTTCTATTCTGTCTCTCTAAAGGTGCTTTCACACCGGAAAGTTCGGACCTTGGTCTGAACCAAGATTTGCGTGTTTGTTACTTTGGATATACAGTATTTGGTCCGGTTAGGTTTGTTTTCACACTGCATTTTTTTCGGATGCACCAAAGACTTTTACTATGACACGCCCCCACGTGCTGTCATCATCACTTATGTGGTGTGCATCTGCCTACACTCGAAACTGACTGGTTTGTAGAAGGACGCGCGTCTGATGCATTTAAATGCTTTTATATACTTTTACGTACCACTGCTGCAGTTTCCTTAGTTTAGTTTAGGTTGCTCTGTCATCCAGTCATTTCCTTTCTCTCTCATCCTCTCAGAAAATAAGCTGAAAGTTTCAGCATTTTTGTGAGTTTTTTCAAACTGCACTGCAAAAACAGCACTACTTGAAATTAGCCAAATATTCCTAAATGTGATTAATTTTTCTTGTTTTGAAGAAAGAAATCTGCCAATGGGGTAAGCAAATGTTGCTTGGCTAGAATTTTTATACAGTAACTAGCAAATGAATCTAACTCATGATATATATATATAAATATAATTTAAATGAGTGTTATGAACTTTTGATTTAGGGTCATTAAATAAATATTTTAAATTGAGAATTTGTTTAAATGGCCTAATTCTTTAAATAAGAAAAATAATCTTATTCTTATTCTGGAATTTCAACCAAACCAAAGTCATACCCTGTAACTGGTAAATAAAGCTCAATATGAGCTGAAATATCTTATAAAGAAAAAGTTAGATATATGTTCTCAGAATTAGCTTAAATGTCTTGTGCGAAACTTACTTGTTAAGAAATTTTTTGTTTTATTTTTAGACAAAAATAAGAAAAAAATGTCCATAAACAAGGGTTTTTTTACTTTCTTAAATT
This sequence comes from Crenuchus spilurus, assembly GCA_036984385.1. NCBI lineage: Eukaryota > Metazoa > Chordata > Actinopteri > Characiformes > Crenuchidae > Crenuchus > Crenuchus spilurus. The sequence goes on from BRDA01002102.1 coordinate 47,178, forward strand.
TTTTTTTTTTTTTGCAGTGTGACTTTGCACATGTTCATCAGACCAAAATTATATTAAACATGTCGTCTCCTCAGGGCAGCATGGTGGCTTAATTAGCATGTTGACCTCTCAGCGCTGAGATCTTGGGTTCGAGTCCCCATCTGAGCGGAGTTTCCATGTTCTCCCTGTGTCTGCATGGGTTTCCTCTGGGGACTCCAGTTTCCTCCCACAGTCCAAAAAACATGGAGGTCAGGTGGATTGGGTACTCTAAAATAAGAAATTAACAGGTGTGATAATGCATGGATGGATGGATGTTGTGTCCTCCTTGCTCTGTCCTTGGAAATGCCCAGGAATTTTTCTCTGACCTCAGAGAATCTGGACCTGGATTTTACATCTCATCTGAAAGATGACACCATTTTTTACAGTATAGTGTCCCAATCACTGCAGTTGGGCATTGAGATCCACACAGAACACAGGAACTACACACAGCAACCACACAAGCTTTTGTTGGAGATCTTCCATCTAACTACTTACCAGACCCAAACATGCTTTGCTTTCGTGGATTTGCATGTTGTGTCATGCAGGTGCTAATCTGTGAAAAATCAGGCTTTTCTGGCTCTACCAAGTGCTCCTAATGTCTTTTGCAAGAATTTACCATGACTGATACAAAACAACCAATCAGAGCCAGAACCTTACATTGTGTATGGCAGTCTCCTCTACAGGGAGGAGCTTTGGAGGTTAGGCTGGAGTGCAGCTGAGATGGAGGGAGTAATCCTGCTGACTAAAGCTTTGTGCTGTGATAACTATTTTTCACCTCTAACTTATTAAACAAATACATTTTTAAAAAATGGTGCATTGAATTTACATAATTAATTTGGTACAACTGTTTACTAATGTGCAAAGTCATAATATTCACCAAATCAATCAATGTTTTCTATTTTATTTGTGTCAGACATTAGCATAAATGTGTATACTGCACTTTACTTTCCCTATGAGCCCTGGAATGTAGCTGCTGCTGTTTTCCATTTCATACATCTGACTGAAACCAGATACAGCTCATATTGATAGTCACTGATGTATCTTAGAAGGCAGATAGTGATGCTTTTTCATGAAACTGATCCTCTGTCACTTCCTAATTATGTTGGTAGTTGATCTAACAGCAAGTCTTTAATATATCTTCTGAAATCCTAACCAATGTGGCAGCTGTCTTGCCTGTAATCTACTTGTATGCCTCTGAGAAAATGTATGAATGTAACATTATGATTATGATTCTAATGCATAAAAACATTTATATTTTAGGTGCCAACATTATTAGGCCTTCTTTAAAGGCCTAGAAGGCCTTCAGAGTCAGGGACATGCGGTCAGAGGCAGAGCCTCATCTGTCATCATGACAAGAAAAAAAATGATAACATAAAATGAATATTGATATTTTTCCACTGATCTTTATGACTAATTTCGAACATTTTTATAGTCAAAATCGCTGAAATTGCATATTTCCTGTTCAAATACAAGGGTGAAATGCAAGGTGCGGCAGCAATCTGAATTCAGCAATCTGAATGCGCAACCCATTTTACATTTGAGGCATTTTAGCAGACGCTTTTATCCAAAGCAACTTACAATTGGGGGTTAGGTGCCTTGCTCAAGGGCACTTCAGTCGTGACCTGCCTGGGGATCGAACCGGCGACCTTCAGATCACCAGACCAGATCCTTAACCACTAGGCCACGGCAACCCATCACAAACTACGTTGATACATGCATTTGGTGCGTACCTGTTGCCGTATCGCTGCTTGTCGCCAATATATTGTTTGCATATACGTTTATATAGCCTGATTTTCCACAGTCTGGCTAACGTCAACAAACCATTTAATGTTTGTTAGTGACATATTTAGTTTTGCTGATGGGACATAAAACCGCAGTGAAAAGGCACAGGGTGAGGCAGGGCAGTACTCCGCCGCACTGAAGGGGGGCGTACGTGTGCCAACGGGTGCTTGTTGCTGCTGTCCTTTTACGCAGAGGCAAGTGAGAGTCAAGTGCACTTTCTTTTCATGCTTTTCATTGAGCAATCTGTATTAAATTGATTTTGGTATCAGAATTAAAAGCTTTTAAAAACAACTGAATATTTCACTAAAGGTCAAAATTGAAATCTGTCTTTTTGTACACTACTCTATACTCTCATTTGTGTTGTATGAATTGTATAATTGCAACGGCCAACACACGGAGGGTGCAGAGCAAATGCCGCTTTCTCTCGCTGCTGTAATTGTAACGTTTTTTCTTACCTTTAATACGTACCTTACGTGTGTGAGAGAGAGAAAATGTGTGTGTGTGTGTGTGTGTGTGTGCGCATGTGTGAAGAATGCTGATGAGATACGAAATAACCAGTATCCAATTGAATAATCTACCCTTTTGGGTTTATATATTTGTAAATCCGACTCTAAGGAGTCAGTGCTTCATCAACCATGAACCTCACTGCACGTCACTGTTCAGAGTTCCTCACTGAAAGTCCACTGGAAATTGTAACAAACTTTTGACCTACAATTTAAATGGAATGAAAATGTAATTCATCACATAACTGCATAATTAATTATTTGGCCTTGTGGTTAGGGATCCGACCTTGTGATCCAGTCTAATCTCTTGGCAGGGCATGACTGGAAGTGCCCTTGAGCAAGGTACCTAATCCCCAAGTGCTCCCTAAGCGCCGTGGATAAGGGCTTCCCACCACTTCGGGCACATATGCTCATGGCCCCAAAGTGTTCACTATGTGTATGTGTGTTTCACTGCAAAGATGTGTTAAATGGGTCAATTGCTCTTTGTGCAAGCACATTGGTCAATGATTGCCCACTTTCACTAAGAATTAACACCACAACTCTCTGAATTAACCAATGATTTGTTAAGCTAGACTTCTGACACAAGTCTGCTTTATACTCTGAGATATGGCTAAGTTAAGCTAATGGCTTCTGACCAAAGCAAAAGCTAGTGAAATAAATGCACTACCATATGCAGGGCCACTCAGTAACATATACCCTATACTGTGAGACTTGAAAACAGTCAATACTTATTTTAAAGTCATATTAAGTCATTACGTTTCTACACACATCCAGTCATCCCTGGGCACAATAAACCATTGTTGGTTCATGCACTCAAAGTAGGAAAATTAAAGATAAGCAAACAAAACTGCCCTACATTTTAGAAACTCACTGTTAGGCTCCACTGTTATGCATTATATATACAAGGGGCCCAAAGGGAGTTGGCCTTTTGGGAATACAATCCATAATTGTACAACGAAAGCCTCTGTCATAACAATATTCAGTCAAATAGAATTGCATGAGAAATGACATGGGTTCCTTAGGTCGTTCATCATAATTGGTCACATATTAGCATACTGCATCGTCAGTACTTCAGTCATTTGGATTGTTAGTACATTAGTGTTCATTTTTCATGCTAATTAGTTTTAGTTTGAATCTCATGATTCATTTACACACTGAGGGTGGCTTTTTTGGGCTCCATTAGGGAACATGCTATGAATCAAGCAGCCAAGCGCAAAGAGATCCATCAGTATGACTCCAGTTGGCCACTTGTGATCAGTGATTAGAGGAATGAAGAAGCGATGAAACAGGTTTTTTTTGTTTTGGTATAAGATGCTCAGAATACGAGGAAAGGTGGCATGGCTTATAAAGCATATATTTAAGTTTTGTGACAGATTAAAAGCCAGTAATCTTGTTAGAGAGGTCACTTTAGGGCTTTATATACTGTATGAAGCACTTTTCAACATTTCTTCATTGCAGAATCACTCATTGTTACCTCAGCTAAAAAGATTCCCCTGTGGATACTTGAGCACCGTAATCGAAGCCTTGAAATTGGAGGGATGTCTCCGCTAAGTATTTTCACTTTTTTTTGCAGCTTGTCTAAAATGATTTATACTATTCCTTTTTGTGTCTTTTTTACATACAGTATAACTACAGTCTGTAATGGAAGCAGCAGAAGTGGGTCAAGCTCAAGTTCAAGTGCCCTAGAAAAAAAAACGAGCCACTTGATTTTCATGTGGCTGTAATTAAGGCTTGGCGTGGTGATTAATCAAACGCCTTAGTGTTCTCTACCAAGACTGTGACCTAGCAACCTCAATACCCAGTCTTGCTTTTGAAGTTACTACTTTGTAGAAGGTCTCAGTGTTTACCCATTGTTGTGATGTATGAATCTAAGAAAACTCCTTGTTTTCAATTGTTCAAAGACTCTCCATCATTAGAAGGTAGAACACAGAGCCAGACAAAACCTCCTGTGGAAATCTCCTGAAGCTACTGAACCTCCACCGCTTCCTCCAACTGACTGTTAGATGTCCATACTACAGCCAGTAGCTGGTATCTGGCTTATTTATTTTTATTTCCTGAGATTCCCCCTTTAAGGCCTTTAGGTGCCCCATTACAAGCAAAAAACGAGAGCCACCGTGCATTTCCTTGTGTTAATTCGCCCGGATATGACATTTCCACACTTCATAGTAGCATGAAAGCTGAAGGTTTCTGATAGGTTGAGTTTGCAACAGTTCCCCAGTGTGTACCGTTCAGCATGCCTGGTGTTCTGACTCCCCTCTGAGCTCAGTTGAAGATGAGCTGCAAGCTGTGTGCCATCATCCAGCAAGATGCTCAGCCAACTGACTACTAATGCCTGTTTCACTCAATTTAGAGCTCTAAATGACTGGAATGGACTGGATCTACACTATGAATATTGAAGCATCCATAATAAATTACACTCTAAACTGTGGTGTAGATGTCAACATTTACAAAGCTGTCTACATATTCTGTTATACCGAGAGCACACTACAGTACATTATTTTAGCCCCAATTTTCATGTCACACAGAGGTTTTGGAATCGACGGCATAAAATCTCAGCTTGGCAACAAATCAGTGCCTGTCCATAATGACTGCTTGTGAAGTTTGAGTGGTGCAATGATTCAGTATTCTGTGAGCTGTTTTAAATGAGTTTTTCATTGACCTTGTTTATGGGAATTTTGGGGAGCGAATGGAAAATGGCAACTCAACGTTATTTATTTATTTATTTGTTTGCTTGTTTATTTGTTTATTTTTACAGATAATATTTGTCAAATAAATGGATGCAGAGGAAATATGCAAATATGCTCATACATTTCTCTCAATCAGTTACCATTGTCTTGATGTTTAAGCCAGTCTCCTGTCTTGAACATATAAACACATATTTGATTTAGACTTAGACTTATGCACACTTTGTCATTGTGCATACAGCAAGTGTACACAGAATGATATATCATTGCATACTGACTCAGCACAGGATTGAAATATAGACTATATCAGTATAGTCAAATATTAGCAAAAATAGCAAAGTGTTTAGAAAGAAAAATCAGTTTGAGACACATTCATACATTATGTTCCATGAGCCCAATGTGCCAAACCAAAGGACAACTTTATACCTCTTGCAGAGTCCATGACACGATGAATCAGAACTGTTTTGGTGGCACAATGACAGAATATTAGCCATAATAGGTTTTAATGTTATGGCTGATCAATATACACTGCTCAAAAAAATAAAAGGAACACTTAAACAACACAATGTAACTCCAAGTCAACCACACTTCTGTGAAACCAACCTGTCCAGTTAGGAAGCAACACTGATTGTGAATCAATTTTACCTGCTGTTGTGCAAATGGAACAGACAACAGGTAGAAAGGAGAGGCAATTAGCAAGACAACCCCTATACAGGAGTGGTTCTGCAGGTGGTGACCACAGACCTTTTCTCTGTTCTCATCCTTTCGTTGTTTTGGTCACTTTTGCATTTTGTCAGTTCTCTCACCATAGAGGTAGCACAGAAGTTGCTCAGGTAGTGCAGCTCATCCAGGATGGCATATCAATGCGAGCTGTGGCAAGAAGGTTTGCTGTGTCTGTCAGCACAGAGTCCAGAGCATGGAGCAGATACCAGGAGACAGGCCAGTACACCAGGAGACATGGGGGGGGGGGGGGGGCGGGGTAACAACCCAGCAGTAGGACTGCTACCTCCTCCTTTGTGCAAGGAGGAACAGGAGGAGCAGAGCCAGTGCCAGAGCCCTGCAAAATGACTTCCAGTAGGCCACTAATATCCATGTTTCTGCTCAAACTGTTAGAAACAGACTCCATGAGGGTGGTATGAGATTTTGAGTATGATTCCAAATCCAGACCTTAAGGGGTAATAATTTTAATTTACATTGATCATTTTTATGTTATTTTGTTCTCAACACATTCCACTATGTAATACATAAAGATTTTCAACTGGAATATTTTATTCATTGAGACCTAGGATGTGTTATTTTAGTGTTCCCTTTATTTTTTTGGGCAGTGTATAATGTATAAAATGGAAATCAAATAAGAGTCAATATTGGAATTTGTCATATACAAAACCACATCAAAGTTAATTTGATGATTTTATTGGGCTTGTAGTGTACATAACTTATTATTTTATGAGCATTGTCTCAAACATAAAAATGAACACAAGTGAAAGAAATTGCTTTGATTAGCAGCTTGACATCGGGAACATGAGATTGAGACCATGATGGATTTATTCTGAGACTAATCTTGAGAAAGTAATTAAGGTAATACAGTTAGGACTTAAGACACATGCACTACCTCTGCCAGGTAGATGTATGTGTTCCTGTATGTGATGAAACACATTTATTCTTCTCTGTCAAGTGCAGCTAGGGTGAAAAACTGTAACATTTGCCGTGTCTGGAGGTTTATTCAGGGTGTGGATGGAAGTGATAAAAAAGTAATGAAGCACAAAGACTAACATGAAAATAACACCATTTTAACATCCGTGCAATTGAGGAGAGCACAAAGGCAAGTAAAAGAACTAGAAAATTCTAGAGATTGCAATCACTTTCATTGCACTGCACACAGAGCAAAAAATAAGATGAAATTACAAGTGGGAAGCAGTAGGACATTAGCATTTTTAGAAGTTAGTCAAACTTTGATAAAGCAGAAGTTCAATCAGAACAGGACCTGAGAAGGAAAATAATGGAGAAGTGCAAAGAAAACAATAATTTCAAACCAGCAAGAATAAAAAGAGGGAAAGGGCCAGACATGGACATCACAGAGTTTATAGAGCATTTCCATATCAGACAGCCCACTATACTTCTTATTCATATAATTCCAGTAGGCTTCTCTAAGGCCTTTGTGTGGATCATTATGTTCTTGAGGGATGAAAGGAGGATGGGTGAATAAGCACAAGGGTTGGAAAAGGAGGCTAGTTTCTTTCGGAGAGCTGCCGAGAACAAAAGAGTCAGTGGAAGCATGATTATGGCATCACACCTTTTCATGAAGCCAAGGCAGTAATCTCAGCTAGAGGTTCATAACCTTTCCTTTAGCCACACTTGCTTTTCACAGCCCTATACTTCAAGCACAAACCCCAGAGAAGTCAAGCATCATTCTGTCTAAAATGAAGCTATTGACCACTGATGCTGAAGCAGCGGGGAAGGTGTCACCTTCTGCCATTTTAAGTGCAGTAAGAACTTTTCTCTGGTAATCTTCTTTAATGAGTCTTTTGGCCTTTATTCATTACGGATATCTAATAAGAGCACAGCAGTGCAGTTATGATGATGTTTTAAAGGGTACAGTTATTCTCAAATCATTTTGTAGTACAGCATTTTATGTATTTTATGTATTAGCACTCTGTGATTATAGGAATACTCCAGATGCTCTCAAACTAACTGCTCTCTGCCACATCTGTAGACTCTTAAGTGACCCTTGTATGGTTCTAGGAAAACTTTTAATACGTTTTTTGTTATGCAAACACTCTTGAAACTTTGAAACTGTGTTCATGCACTCACATCTCATTTATTAGCAATGTTTCTTTAAAGAGAAATCAGTTGAAAGATTATTTAGGGGGCTAAGATAAGTTTTAATGTTGCATTCTTCTAAGCTGTGTGTGTGTGTGTGTGTGTGTGTGTGTGTGTGTGTGTGTGTGTATACTGTACTATATGCTTCGTACTATAACTAAGCAAGTAAAAGATGATCAAGCATCAAGTTATGTATTACACATTTCTTTAATATTTTAAGCAAGGTTACTTTTCAAGTATAAGCAGAAAGGAAAAGGGCCCAAAGCACAAGTTTGGGCAACCGACAAGGTCAGTACTTAGTAACATCCCCTTTGGCAAGTATCAAAGCCTGTAAGCAGTTTGTACAGCTTGATGCAAGATACGAGTCATACAGTTCTTGTTTGGAGGAGTTTTCTCCATTCCTTTTTGCAAAAGGCTTGTAGGTCACTGAGGTCTCTGTGTCATCTCTCAAGGCTTATCCACAGATTTTTAGTGATGTTTAGGTCAGGGGACTGTGAGGGCCATGGCAAAACCTTCATCTTGTGTTTGAGATCACTATCCTACTGTAGAAGCCATCCTCGTTTCATCTTCAGTTTATTTTAAAGATGGAGAAATACCCAGTCTTCCAAAATTTTTAGATTTTTAACTATACGTTTTCCACCTACAAGTGTATTGTTGATTTGCCTTTCTAGCAAATGTATATCAGGTATATTCATGCATTGAAATGTTTGTGTTGAGGCTTAGGAAGAACTAAGGAAGAATCAACTGTATCACAGTTGTGTTGCACATTTATAGGAATTTAACAGCAATATGTATCCCATCCATGCTTTACACTCCATGCCCCCAGCAGTGAGCAGCATATGAACCACCCAGGAAGCAGATGAGAGTTAGATGCCTTGCTCAAGGGCATTTGCACCATGGATATTAGCGATAATAGCGTAGCATTGTCAACAGTCTCCTGTTTTTCTGCTGTTTAAAGACTAAAACTAAAAGTTAATTACTCAAAAACCATTGATATCAAACATAGCATCTGTCACAGGATTGCCAGCTGTATAGATTGTGTGAGAGAGGGTTCAACTCCATCTGGATAGCAGCCCTATTTTAAGAAAATCCCAGAGCTAAAAGCCACCATGTTGGACTTATAGTGTAAAGAGGGTATGTGGCACAAGAATAAAAGGCAAATAGCGAGGAAGCATCTCTTAACTTCTAGAGTGTTTTCAGCTCTGACTCTTCAGCTAAGACTGGAGTAAACTGGGTTCACCCCAGCAACCAATAGCCACTCAGCCAGTATGTTCCATTACAGGACACAATAAGGGAAAAGAACAGCCACTTAGACAGAGGAGGTACCTTAAAAATTGAGGATAAGGGCCTGTCCTCATGGTCTGTCAGCAGGGGCACCACTTACAACATCATGACATTTGGAAGTTATTTTCTTTTCACAAACACAGAATGAAAATAATGTAGCCTTCGTTTTTTGACGAAACTGTTTAGGTGACCTTCCCAGTCATTCCATAAAGGTTACGGACATGACTGTGTGATAGACCCAAAGGGATGAACTTGAGGAACACTTTGCTCATTATGATGTTGTCATGTCGCACAGGAGCTCCATGCGAGGACTTTGACATCAGTAAGATTAAATCTCCTCTCACCTTCCTCTCATCCAGATGGATATCTCCCCTCCCCACCCCCACAACTTACAGGTCTGTGAAGGACCATCTGTTTATCGGTGGTAAATAATTTCGAAGCTGCTTGTCAGCGACACCCATCCTCACCAATCTTTGTGACCATCTGCAGCAGCACATGCAGCAGAAATCTCCCTGTGCCCTGCTGCGTTTTCCCAACTGATCTCCACTCAGGTGCTTTACAGTGTGATAGCACTTTATTATCAGAAATGGATGAAGTTGTCTCTCAGGTCTAGTGTTAGATCATGGGTGTAGGAGGAGTGAGGAGTATAGAAGTATGACAGAGCCATGTAACAGTTACTGTATGTTTTGATGGAGGAGAAATGCTGCATGCATCATTCTGTGCTGGTCACATTAAAGGATTAGTAAAGGTACAGGTAGAACTGGTCAAAGTTACAAGGCTCAGTTTAAAAATTAGGAACATCACTTCGAATTATTCTGTGTTTTAGTTTAAATTATTTTTACTCAAAAATACATCCCGAAAAATGTCCTGGATCGTCACTACTGCACAACATTTCCTTTTGCTGAGGGGGAACTCTTTAAGGATATGTCTTCAGTATCTTTAGTTAGAGAATTTTATTTTGTATGCAATGTTTCCTTATTCTGATGGTGTTTAGACAACAGTAACAAATACAGAAACCACATATTCAGATATATTTCAGATTGTAACCTGAGTGTGAAAAGGTTTAGGATTACAATTTACACAATGCTAATTGGCGGCTAGAAGCTTTCATTGGTTGTTAGCCAGATTACCCACAAAGACTCAGAGCAAATCTTAAGAATCAAACCATTAGCCATACAGAAGTTGAAAGCTGATTTAGTGTTTAATGCTATTTCTGTGAATCTTTTATTCCTCTTTATTAGTACTATTCCTCAAATTGTTTGCTCAGTTGATATTGATGTGTATGAAAAAAAATAATGAAATTTGTGTTACAACAAAAAACAAACATACAGTACCAGTACCAACATTTTGAACACACCTTATCATTTAATGTTTTTTTTTTCCTAAATTGTAAATTCATACTGGTCATCCAGACTATGAAGGAACACATAAGGAATCATGTAGTAAATTTTTAGATTTTAGATTCTTCAGAGTAGACACACAACTGATGTCTCAAACACATTAAGAGGCAAGAAATACAAGTCATGGCAAAACACAGCTGTTAACTGAAAGCCATTCCAGGTGACTACCTCATAAAGCTGACTGAGAAAATGCCAATAAAGCTGCCATCTAAGCAAGAGGTGCCTACTTTGAAGAATGTAAAATATAAAACATATTCTGGTTTGTTTAACACTGTTTTGTTTACTAAATACTTTCATATGTATTTCTTCATAGTTTTGATGATTTTAGTATTAATCTACAATACAGACAATTTTTAAATAATGAAAAAACACTGAATGTACAGAAGATGTGTTAAATGTTTGATACATACTGAAAAATACTTCAAGCTCTTGTGTCCTTTTTTTGATATTCTGGTTAAATGTATTGCACAGTCATATCAGAATATTATATCCATCCCTGGTTTTTAAATTAACTTGGTCTGTGATGTCACAGATGCCACATTACAGGGTTTCCTGCAGGTATAAATAAGCGAGCACATCAGTCAGTTGTAGCAGAGTTCAAAACAATCATGATTTGACTGGTGTTCAAAAGGTCATGATAATGGGGTACCGGATGAAGGGTGGTAACATCTCAGAAACCTCTAACTTTATGGGATGTTCTAGAGCTGATATATTGAAGGTATACTGAGAATGGATTTATCTTATATTGAGTGCCTACCAATAGCATAACAGTGGTGCCCCACAAGTGGTATTGCTTTATACCAGCGAGTGGTATAAAGCAATCAACATGCTACAGTAGACCAGTTAACCTCTATATACCATTGAGAATTTTTTCTCCATTAGAATGATATATCCATTCATTTTTGTAAGCTTATATGTGTTTTATCATGTTATAATAAAAAACACTACTTTACACATGAACTCACACTGTGGACTTGTGATCCAAACCCAAGTTAACATTTATTCTAACTAGTTAGCTGATAGCTACACTGAGCATATTAATGCCAACATGGCTTCAACTGTTCTCCTAATACATTAACTAAAACCTATCCAGCCAGGGACTCAGTCCCCGTCCTCAGACCCAGTCTTTTGTGTGGAAGGCAATAGTGTTATCCACTATGCTGAATCAGCTTCCTTAAGATGTTAGGTTAAGTCAGTCTTTTGTAGTGTCCCTATACTACATGCTTTTGTGTGAGTGTGTTAGTACTTGGGTGGCTTGGTGGCTAGCATGCTTGCCTCTCAGCGCTGAGGTCTTGTGTTCAAGTCCCCATCTGAGTGGAGTTTCCATGTTCTACCCGTGTTTGTGTGGGTTTCCTCCAGGGTTTCTGGTTTCCTCCCACAGTCCAAAAACATGGAGGTTGGGTGAATTGGGTATACTTAAATTGTGCATATGTGTGTGTGTGTGCCCTGTCCTGAGCTTGGCTAGGATAATTTATAATGCCCTGCCCTGCACCCAGGGAGTGGACTAACTGCGACCCTGATCAGTATTAAGTGGATGAGATAATGAATGGATGGATATTAGTGCTTGGTATTATACCTCTGTTCCCTTAAACAGAATCATTAAGGTGGGTAAAGGAGGAGCCCTGCAAATTGCCTACATCATTTAATCTGCTTATATGCCTTCTTTCTCTCAATAAAATGACCAAGGAAGTTTACCACTGTTGTCCCCAGTCTTCCACATCCTTCAAGGTCTCCTTTTAAAAAGTCTTAAAAAATATTTTACTTTCCAGCATAACTTTTTTGGTAGATTTTTTTTCAGGGCTCAGGGCTTTGCCAAAGTTCTGTCCTCTTAAGCTGCTTAAGTGTTTTGGATGACAAAATATGGAAGGAATATGGTGAAGGGAGAGCAGTGCATTGTGGGTACAGTGAACTGCATGCGTCAGATGCCTCCTGGGGACTCTATGAAACAGATGGATGAGTTTTATTAAGCATGTGGTACTTAACAGTGCACTGAGTGGGATTTCAGTAAGGAAAATAAATGTTTGTATTAACAACACCACCATGTGTAATATGCTTTTGGTTCCCAATTTTCTGTGAGAAATGATATTACAGATGCTTAATGTCTCAGTAATTGTTATAAATATATGGATTTTCTTTTGTGGAAAAGGTTTATTTCCCATATGAGTAGGAAAAAGCGATCTGCCAGAGACAGAGTGGGCAAAGATATTTAAATGACTTTTTTTTTCATCAATTGCAAATCAAAAATGCTGGAACTGGATCCTTTTTTTGTTCAGCCAGTTGTATTAATCATGAATAGTGAGAGGGCATAGAAAAGCACAATTTTAAATTCAGATGGCAGGGTGTCTGTTCAACTGAAAATTGGGTTTTATCTGTAAAAAGTGAGCACAGTAAAGGGAAGGAGACAATTAACGAGCTTATACAGTATCATGAGCAGCTTTTAAACAATTTCTTCAATTTTTTTTACCTGAAGTTCATAAATGCTGTCAAATTTTAGCTTTAAAAGTTACTGATATTTCTCAAGTCTGCATAATCTGTACTGTTTATCAAAATTAAGTTGTAAAAACAGCCCACTTTGAAGGAATTATTTTTTGCATTGTCACAAAAAACAACATATTTAACAACATATCTGCCAATTCAGCCTAACATCACCAATTCATTATGAACCTATTCAACCTGTTTTCTTTGAATGAGGCACTAAACATGGAAGAAAATTAGATCAGAGATCATTTACATATGAAATATTAATAAAGTTATGAATTTAAAGGGATAGTTCACTCAGAAATCATATCTGCACTATTTTCCAACATGTAGCCAATCAGAAAACTCAATAGTCATCTATCAATCTGCAAAACAGTCAATTAATCAATTAAAGCTGCTATCAAACCACATAAAAATTTTAATTAAAGTTTCATAGACTAGTCAGAGTGATTCAAGACACAGTTTGACTATAAAAAACCACCAAGCAGTTACTTTAGACAGTTTTTGTTATTGTCTAAAGCTCAGAGTGAGTTGTACTCTGTTCTTAACCACATCCACCAGTGCTTTATTTAGATGTAGATGTTTCAGTGGGCTGAGAGAAATTTTGGTGATGTATTTTTACAGCATTGTCTGGGCTATGAATGTGTCTGTTGAGTTCAGTTGTTTGTAAGAATAGTCAGCAGCTCCAGATCTAAACTAAAAAAGGCAAAAATGTGGCATCTTTATTGACTTACCTGATTGATTAGATCTGAGGTATGTGAAACACTGGCTGAATACAATTTGTGGTGAGTTGTTCATTTAAAGACACACTAACAGCCATTTTTATTCTAAGGGATAAAGAGAGAGGATGGAAAATGATCATGTGAAGTATCAAAGATTTGAACAGAGGCACAACCTTGACATTTCTACATAGATAGTAATATCACAGGCCTTGACACAAATGTAGCAGATCCAATTCTTCAAGGAGCCTTTCCACAATCCAAGCAGAATGATCCCAAATCAATATCACAGGAAATCTCAGTCTTGTGTCTCGTCTGTCTGTTATTATCCAGTGAGGAAGCTTTGTGGTTTACGGACGAGATGAACCATCTGTTTAAGTGAACTGCTCGATTCTGCTTTGCTGTGGCTGCAGAAGGTCTGTCTTATAGGGAGGAGACTGACGAGTCAAAGCAATGATTTGTTGATTACAGTTTAATTGGCCTTGTTTTCATCAGATGATTGAAAGTGTAAATGCCTTTTCAGAACACACGTAATTGTTTTTATTGCTTATTGACAAGTCTTAACTGGTAGTGAATCAGCAATGATTGAACAATTACTTTGATGTCAAATCAAAGCTCTTGAAATGAGTTAACCCTTACCTGAGCTGTGCTTCTTCTAGCCGTTAGGCCTATATCTTTTAACATTGTGTCTGGTAATGATAGTTATTTTTGTTTACCCTCTCTTCCCTGCAGACTCTGCCCACCACACAATATGAGCTGGAGATTGTTGCTAAGGACATGGCAGGAAGTGAGGTGGGGCTGACAGGAACTGCCACTGCCACCATCACCATCACAGACAGAAATGATCACGCACCGGAATTCACCCACTCACTGGTAGGACAACCTGTTCTCCTTATCTTCTTTCTCTTACTGAGTGGTGATAACTATGGAGAGCGCAGTAAAAGCAGAATGAGTTTCCACTTTAGTAACTGAGGGGAAATGAGTTTTCTAAAAGTTATTCTCATAAAAGTACAAGTTTCTCTCATATGAGCAGCCTCTTAAGCTCCTTGGAACCACCAGTGGCTCCAAACTTGCATTCCACAGTCTTATAACTGAAGAATAACTCAACATGTTTGCTTTGCTTTTAGTTACTGGATAATACTCTTTAAGGTGTAATAAAAGGCAGAAGCTTTAGACACTAAACTTCGCAGAGGTAAAGACTTCTGTCTACTTTAAAATGTTTGAAAACTGAACTTCACACAGCATAATGCTGTTCTGTTAATATCTCCAAAAATTGGAATATAATGAAAACGTTCAGCTTTGTATTCATAATTTAATTTAAAAAGGTTTTGTTGTTGTTATTGTTATTTTTCAATATATTCTATGTTTGAATAGACATCTCCTCAAACTCAAAATATTCTTAGAATTTGATTCTGGATTTCTCTGGATGAGCTATATGACAACATCCAACAGTAACAGCTTCATTAGTCTTTATATATATATATATATATATATATATGTTTATTCTTTTTCAACATATAATATATTTTTAAATCACAGAGTAGACCTTTCCTCTGGTATTTATTCACATCTCATCCTAGTACAAATGCAAGACAATACAACCTTTGGAAATACATGGATTTCTGCATTATTTACATATGAAATGTCAGATCTTAGTGGAAACTGTAGACAGACATGATATAACTACAGAATAGTTATACTGTTCATGTATTTAATTGAGTACATTGAGTAAACATTCATAATGCAGGCTAGAAAACATTTGTGAACTCTTCAATTTAATTATCTGTGGTCCATCTTTATAAGCAATCACTTCTACTAAACATATATTGTAACTGCAAATAAGATTTGCAAAACATTGAAGAGGAATTTTGGAGCATTGCTGTAAAT
>BRDA01002102.1:62762-75384 GCA_036984385.1 Crenuchus spilurus
TATATATATATATATACTTTTTTAATTAAATGAGGTTTTTTGGAGATACAATATTATTTTATTATATATGACATCATTACTGATAAAAGTAAATGCATTAAATAATTTGAATATCTTCCAGAAATAAAAACATTAAACAGTTAGAACATGGATAGACTTTCACTGACTGGGTCAGGTGGTAGAGCGTGTTGTTTATTAATTGAAGGGTTAGTAGTTCAAACCCTAAATGCTCAATGAGTGCTGCAGTGATGGCTGCCCAATGCTTCATGGGTGTTCACTGTGCATGGATGGGTTAAATGCAGAGGTAAATGTTTTGGATGTAATTTGATTAAGATTAACCAATTTAGCCAAGTTGATTTTTCCCACCTCTGCATTTAACCCATTTGTGCAGTTAAACACACACACACTAGTGATCACACTTGGCTGTGAGAATTTGTGCGGTGGGCAGCCCTTATCCACTCAAGGAAGCAGTTAGGGCATTAGGTGCCTTGCTCAAAGGCACTTCAGTCATGTCCTGTCTGGGGATTGAACCGGCGACCTTCTGGTCACAAGACCAGATCCTTACCACTAGGCCATGGCTGCCCCCATTGATCTCTATAAACAAAGAATGCTCACCTGAGTGTTCACACCATCTCATGAATATCCAATGTAGGATATCCAATGTCCAAAGAGGTCCAAATGTATTGTGAATCTCCAGTTTGTCCTATTTGTCATATAAATACAGTTATAAGAAAGAGTGAACACTTCAGAATTGCCTGAATTTCTGTACTCATTACTAAAAAAATCTAATATATTGCACAAATGAACACTTTTTATTCTTTTTCAACATATAATATATTTTAAAATCACAGAGTAGACCTTTCCTCTGGTATTTATTCACATCTCATCCTAGTACAAATGCAAGACAATACAAGTGAAACCTTTGGAAATACATGGATTTCTGCATTATTTACATATGAAATGTCAGATCTTAGTGGAAACTGTAGACAGACATGATATAACTACAGAATAGTTATACTGTTCATGTATTTTATTGAGTACATTGAGTAAACATTCATAATGCAGGCTAGAAAACATTTGTGAACTCTTCAATTTAATTATCTGTGGTCCATCTTTATAAGCAATCACTTCTACTAAACATATATTGTAACTGCAAATAAGATTTGCAAAACATTGAAGAGGAATTTTGGAGCATTGCTGTAAATATGTTTCAGTTCATCAGTATTTAACTTGGGGTCATGCCACAGCATCTCAAGGGTTATGGTCAGGACACTGACCTGGTCATTAAAAAGCAAGAAAAATCTACTTATTTTTTCAACTTCTTTTTTGTTGTTTTGCTTGTTTGCTTTGGGGCATTTTTGTTGCATTGCCCAGTAATTCTTCAGCTTGAGGTCATGGTTCTCCTGTACATGTTTTGATACCCCTTGATACACTTGAATTTATTATACCCTTAATTATTCCTGGCAATGCGGCAACAAGTTAGTGCCAAACCACAATGTTCCCTCCACCATGCTTCACACTTGGGATTAGTTTTTTATATTGGTGTGCACTATTCTTTTTTTCCCTACAAACGCTTTTGTCTCATCCGTCTGTAGAACATTTACAGTTTTACAAGAATCATTTTGGAATATCCAAGTATTTATTTAATAACCTATTTATTTATTTATGTATTTATTTATTTATTTATGAATGAGCAGCTTCCTTTGGGGTGTCCTCTGTGAACATCATAGTATCTGTTTTCTAATAGTGAACACATGAGCAGAGTGTACGTTTTGCCATTACCCTTGGGTTCTTTCTCACCTCTTTCTGTATTGCCCGTTGCACTATTGGAGTGACTTTTAAAGGATGCCTACTCCTAGGAAGTGTAGCAACAGTCCTGTCTAACTGTAGATTGATATACACCCAGGTCTTTAGCAATCATTTTGTAGCCTTTTCCAACATCTTGCACCTCTACAACACCTTTTCTGAGCACTTCTGAAAGTTGTTTTGCAGAGCACCTTTGAAAATCATGCTTTCAGTCTTCTTAACTGAAACACCTTTTGCCAGTTAGCTCTTGGAGAATTCATTAACACCATGATTCACGCCTTATTCTGTTAAATAAAAGACACTGTTTTGTGTTATTAGTTTAGTTAGATAGTATTAGTCTACAACTGTCACCTCAATAATGCTCAGGCTCCATTTTATCAGTAATCAATGTAGAAATCAAGATAATTCCTATTTTTATTGCAGTTGTAGTAGACTTTAATGTGAGTAAATACTAAAGTAAAAAGCTTTTCTGTGGTTTCAAATGATCTAATTTGTTGCAGATGAATAAGGAGTGCTCATTTGTCCAGTAGAGTTGCTGAATAACCATGATCTCTATTTTTCAAAGAAACTTGCTGCTGCTTGCTAATAATTCAAGGCTTTTTTATGAAATCAAAGGTTTGCTTACTATTTTTTTTTTTCAAATGGTCAGAGGCATGATTTTCCCACGAGGCCAGGTTGGGTGAATTAAAAATAGATGCAACAAAAGGCTGTGATCAGGGTGCATCTAAAATGCTTTCTTTCATTTTTAATATATGCTCATAAGTTTTCTACTCTTTTCAACTTCAAGGATTGAAACTATTTATTTTACGTCAGAACTAACAGCTAATGCTGGTGTTATTTTCATCAGCAGAGTTGTAAATGAGTCTCAGTGTGTAAATAACTGTCTCATCATTGATGCTTGTCTGCTGTTTAGTTTATGTCAGAGAACTTCAATGTTCTTCAGCTGTCAGTACACACACACACAGTACACACACACACACACACACACACACACACACCTACACACACACACACACTTTCCTTAGTCTGTCTAGAGCTTTTCACACAAATACACAGAGTAAAAGCAGGCAGTGCATCCATCACTTTAATCAGATATGTGGCACAGTGACAGATTTGATTCACACATGCTCAGGTGATGGACTGGATGTCTCACACAAACACACACTCTTATCCTCTCTGACCTTTGCTTTTCTTTTTTTAAAATAATTGTAAAATAATTATCAGGGTTTTCTCTGCAGGTAATGCATTGCACATCATTACTGTGGGTGTATATATACACTCATGAGAATAGAAAATTAGCCAAGCTTTTAAATGTTTTAACAACAAATCATTAATTAGTCAATTAGCAAGAATTAAACAAATATGAATAAGACTTTCTGAGGCCCCATTCGTTGGTTAAATTTTGAGGGAACTGTTTGGGGAAAAAAGGCAGGAAAAAATGACTTGTAATAGTGTCTCTTTGTACACAAAAGTAAAATCATGATAGTGGTACACATATGTATGTTGACTTTGTTGGCATTTGCCCTATAGATAAGCAAAAGATACCATTACTTACTAAATATTAAACAGTATTTGGGCGGCATGGTGGCTTAGTAGTTAGCACGTTCGCCTCTCAGCGCTGAGGTCTTCGGTTCGAGTCCGCATCTGAGTTTCCATGTTCTCCCCGTGTCCACGTGGGTTTCCTCCGGGGACTCCGGTTTCCTCCCACAGTCCAAAAACATGGAGATCAGGTGCATTGTATACTCTAAAATTACCCTGGTGTGTATGAATGAATGTGTGTATGTATGTACCGGTATGTATGCCCAGATATGGTTGGAACTCTGTCCTGGGTGATCCCCCTAGTGCTCGATGCAGTCCTCCAGGTGGACGGTCGCTTCCGGTTGAGAGTATGTATGCATGTATTAAAAATAGGGTTAGTGTTAGGACCACCATTAGAGTTGGGAGCAGATTTAAGGTTAACCTCAGATTTTGGGATAAAGTTAAATTTATGGGTTAGAGTTTAGGATAACAGAAAGTTACATAGACTCTAACAGATAATTTGTTGAATATAAATTAAATGTAAGGTAAATGTCTGCAAAGCATTAAAAATGACATATAAAGATCAAATTAAAAGTCCAAATAAAAATAACACAAAATTCAAACAAACTTGCACTACCAGTCAAATGTTTTAGAACATCCTAATATTACCAGGTATATCTTGATAATTATTGAGTTTAATGTCTCATTGCACTCTGAAATGAAAGCAGAGGAGTTAAATAAGAACTCATATAATTACAACAGCTGAACACACTCGTGATATTCTTTCTACAATAGACATCAAATATTCTTCAGACAGTTCTTCACAAATCTGTTACAGAAGTTCATATAAATGTTGGCACTTGTAACTTTGCTTTCCACTTCATCACAAATCAGCTGGATGGGGTTTAAGTCTAGAGACTGTGCTGCCACTCCATGTTTTCAAGCTGACCATCTTGTTCCTTTTTCCTGAGGTAGTTCTGTCAGAGCTTGGACTTCTGTTTTGGGTCATTATCTTGCTGTAGGATGAAACCTGACCAACTAGGTGCATACCAGAAACATTCTACAACTTTCTAAGACTGTTCTAAAACTTTTGATCAGTAATGTATGTCTGGATGTACAATATAAGGCCTGATATTAGATAGACTATCTATTAAATAGATATAGAGAGTAGCAATCTTCAATATGTCCCAAGTGAAAGGAGTGAGAAAATCTGCTCCTAAAAGTATTGTGTAGGTGTTGCAGTCAGAAATGGTCAAACCAAGTAGACTTATTCAAAAAATAACACAAATAACAACCTAAAAGTAGAGAACATCTTTTATTTCTATCAGCTAGTGAAAGAATAGGTCAACACTTTGAAGCAACAAGTGATGTTCCCAAAAAGAAAGATCTGAAAGGCCAAAGCCACATTACGCTTCAACTGCTGTGTGAAATATATACTTTTTCAAATACAAGGGAAAAAGCTGCTAAAATTGTCCACTATGACCTTAAGACTCTTTCACTATCAACAGATATCAGAAGGTTGACTCATGCAGGTTTTGTGTCCAGAAGATGTGTTTAAAAGCCATCGCTGTCTGAGAAAAACCTTTTGAATCATGATTTGAGTTGTATAGTGAATGCTCCATAGAGGGGTCTTCATGTCATAGTGTGAAGATTCTTTTCACCTGCTAGTACTGCTGAGCTGCTTCACTGTGAAAAGTCAATTAATGCTTTAGAGTGCAGAAAAAAATAGTGCATAAAGGACTTCTGCTCAGAAAAAAGGTTGTTATCTAAAGACAAAGTGGCTAGACATTAGTGTATCAGTCTAATAACTAGCTTGTAATTGTTATTCAATTACCCATCAACGATATGAACTTTCTTTCTGCAAGTTTACTTCGCAGGGTTCAGCATTTAAATAAATTAAAGGTGAAAATTATTACATACTAAGATATGTTATGTAAATATTTAATAATAACTTACTGCAAAGAAGATTAATGACTTAATGTTATGTTTTGCCATTTTGGACTTGGCCTGTTGGACTTGCACAGGAGAACCATGACAATGTAGTGTTAAGTTTATTTATTTATTTTTTACCAATAAAAAATAAAATTTCAGTTTCAATGTGATATCCAGTTTCAAGATTGGATTACAGTTTCAGTCTTTTCAATATTGAGTTTTCTAACTAACCAAGTAAAAATGCCTACCTCATCAATCCTCTAAAACTATTAAACCACCTCTCCCACCACAAAATCAATCAATCAAAAAAATAAAAAGTTGAACCCCTACCCGTCTCTGCCCACTTTATTCTGATATGACTCATAGCTTGGATCATTGACACCAAGTTCCACACAACATGGACAATGAGAAAGCCTTGAACGGGACATGTTAGCAAGATTTGTACCTAATAAATGTAAAGCATTATATTGTTGTTATATTGTTAAATTATATTGTTAAAATCATCTGACTTGTTACTTATATAGAATAATGAGCAATTACTATATATACATTACTGGCCAAAAGTTTTAAAACACCCCAATTTTTCCAGTCATTTATAGCAATTCAAATCATTCAAGTCTAATAAATAGCTTGAAATGATACAAAGGTAAGTGGTGAACTGTCAAATGTTTAAAAAAAAATTAAGGTTACCCAAAACTGAAAATTAATTTACATTACAGAATTATACAAAAAAGCTTTTGTCAGGGATCACGAAATGGGATAACAGGTGAAAGCTGTTCTGCAGTAATGGAGGAAGATCAAGCCTTGAAAGCTGCTGCTACTAATTCCTACAGGGTGAGAAGCTCCCTGAGCCACCACGGCTACCACAGCATTCTGCAGCGCCATGCAGTAACCTCAGGTATATGCCTAGTTGGTCAGGGCTTCATCCTACAGTAAGATAATGACCCAAAACAGAAGTCCAAGCTCTGCCAGAACTACCTCAGAAAAAAAGAACAAGATGGTCAGCTTGAAAACATGGAGTGGAGCACAGTCTCCAGACTTAAACCCCATCCAGCTGATTTGGGATGAAGTGAAAAGCAAAGCAAACCTACAAGTGTCACACATTTATGTGAACTTCTGCAGCAGATTTGTGAAGAACTGTCTGAAGAATATTTGATGTCTATTGTAGAAAGAATGAGATGAGTGTGTTCAGCTGTTATATCTGCCAAAGGTGCTACTGTGATGAGTCCAAAGTTTAGATCCATTTTGGTCTATAAATTGATTCTGTGATGCTTTACTCCATGTACTTTTTTGTAGCGTTCTTTCATTTCAGAGTGCAAAGAGACATGAAACTGAATAGTTTGTAATAAGTACCTGGAAAAATTTGAGTTTTCTAAAACTTTTGGCCAGTAGGATATATATGTATACAAAGAATTAAATTATTGTTCTTAGTGTGTATGTGACTCAGAGTCTCTGACCACTGGAAACATTTTGTCAGCAAAGCATCTAGGCTATAAAATGCACATTATACTTTCACAACCAGAGACCACCATGCAGGACAGTGAGGCATGGGAAAAGGTACAGCACTTAGCCAATTTAAACAGTGTGTTTCTTTCTGCCTGCTGGTGATGAATTTTTCAGAAAATGCCACCTTGCACTTTTGTTGGTGGGCAGAGAGAGAATGGGGGGCAGTATAGTATGATGCAGAGCCCACCTCATTTTGAGTCATGTGATTTTTTTAGTAGAAGAGCCCTGAGCTTGTGTCAGGGTCTTGGACACATCACCTTACCCTGCTCTCTTGGCCTTCTCCCATGATCCATTGCAGTGTGGGGGGCCTGTGGGTGAGGAATATGGGTGTTCTGGACTGATGCTAGGCCTTGTCCTGCCAGAGCCTGAGCTAATGATCCTATTTCATCTTGCTTTAACACTGCACAGAACGCTTGTGTGAAAGGAAGTGTGAAAAAGTCCTATGTTTCCGCTGCACATTCTTTACAGCCATAGCACTGAAAAATGATAGTCAAGCCTAATGTATGTAATACATCTTCAGAAAGAGTAGCGCATGGATTATTCATTCTAGAATGTACTGGAGAAAAAGATGAATACTTTATTTTAACCCTTAAACTGTAGGATTAATATTCAGTTATTCAGTTATTTTTGTGTTAGTTATTACACTGTTATTACACTTATTAGCAAGGGTTTCCTCTGGCTGTACATATGACATTTGCATGTATCATGTTTATGTCAATCTTCTCCTGAGATCACTACCTTACCATGGTGGAGAAGCTTGAGAGTTCCTATGGATCTGAGAGCAATACCATCTAGAGATATGCTCCTGGTAGGGTCACCCTTGATGGTAAGATCAAAGAGAAGGTTCCAGACAAAGAGTCATCACACCCCAATTCAAAGGGACCTGGTTCTTACCTACTGCCCAAGAAAGAACATTTGCTCCAGTGCAGCAGCTGCAGGATCATAGCACATGCTAGCAAGATCTTGTTGAGAGTGATTTTAAAATGAATGCAGTCTAACCTAAAAGGAGAGATTGTCAAAGAACAAGCTGGATTTAGGCCAAGAAGAGTCACTCGGCATCAGATAATCTTGGAGAAAGCAAGAGAAAGGAAGCAGGAATTATATTTCTGTTTTATTGATTTGACAAAGGCATTTGACATGGTGCAGCATGATCAATGTGGATATCCATGCTGGAGATGGGTTTCCCCTCACACCTGGTCTACTGTAGTTACTGAGAAATTTGTACAGTCAGCACCGTGCAGTCATCAGGACAGCCAATCACGTTAGCATGATTCAGTGTGAACAAGGAGTCTGTCAGTGATGTAACCTCTCACCAGAGGTGATCACCATATCATAGCTTGGAGTAAGTAGACTCTTTCATATATTTGGGATTTAAAGGAACAAAGGCTCTAGTCTGTGCCAGTGAAGTGAAGTCAAGAATGCCCAATGGCATGTTGGTGATGGTCAAATTGAAAAATATGTGGAAAACCAAGTTAATTATCAACAACACCAAACTAAGACTGATGAAAGCCTTGGTCTGGCCAGTAGCTTCATATGTATATGAAGCCTGGACACTGAAGAAAGAGGAAGAAAGACGTATTCAAGCTTTTGAGAACAAGTGCATCAGGAAGTTGATGAAGAGCTCATGGATGAAGATGATGACCACTGAGCAAGTCTACTGACAAAGAGTTACAGATGCATGTTAAATCCTGCAAGTTATGTTATTTCAGTCATGTGATGATGCACACACATGAGAGCATTGAAGGAAGTGTTATGACAGAACTTGTGGAGGGAGTCTGAAGACGTGGAAGACCAAGAATAACCTGGATGGATAACATAAAGACAAACTGGATTACCAGGTGCTAGCCTGCTACAAGCAACGAGAGACAGAGGACAATGGACAAAGTAGCTCGTCTGTGGAGCCTACCATTGTGAATCGTTGACACCGTGTGACATGACATGAAACAAATGATCTATCTGATAAAATAGAATATTGTAAAAAAAAGTTCCTTTGTGTTCAGAATTTAATAGAAAAAGCTAATTCATTACATTAAATAAATTAATTAATTACAATTATATTCATTGCAAATGAAATATTATAGTAATTTGAAATTCTAGATTTATGATTTTATGAATGTATGATTGAAGGTCATACTAATAAAAAAAACTTTACACCTAATTAATAAGAAATATGCCAGTTTCTGTTTTTGAATTAAACTATAAACACAAATAATTTTTTAAATAATGATTTTTGGAAAAGGAACAAACTCATCAAAGTACTACTGAAACACAGGGCTAGATATACATGAGGTAGAGTATAGGGAACACTTGAGAAGGGAGGAGTCTGCAAATAGGGAGCATTAATGACAAGGCATGCTAGGGCAAAGATAAGAAACAAAACATAAACACACATATCGCAGAAGACAGGCTTAACCAATGGTGTATTTCACAAAGCAAGATTTATCACTTTATCAGGATAACTTAAGCCCAAAGGCAAACCTCTCCAATGGGAAAAGAGTAGCAGGGCATTTCTATTAGACATTATCTTACTTACAAATGGAACAAACCTCAAGGCTCACAAAAATAGGGAATAATGTGGACTAGGGAATCTCTGTTAAAATCATTTTGTTTTATTTATGTGTCCATGTTGTGTTGATTGTGGTATCTTAATGCCAGTAATGCAGATGATTGATTGATTTGATTGATTGATTGATTGATTGATTGATTGATTTTATGTTAAAACATTCTTTCTCATTCATGTAGTAAACTGATTGTAAAATGCTCTTTGTTGGATGTGTTTTATGCTCAGTAACTTTAAACAAGTGCATGTTCATTCATGTTAAAATCCTCCCCACCCTCAAGACCATCCCACTGTTCTTTGCTTCTGCTACACACATACTGAGATGCAGTGTGGATTACTGTGTATATTTCATCAAAGCAGAGTTGTGCTCCTTCTTTGTGGCTGCATGTAGAGGGCTCCCCTACTGTTTTTGCACAGGGAGGATCTTGGTGATCTGCTTTGTTGGAACAGCAGGGACTCC
Organism: Crenuchus spilurus; assembly: GCA_036984385.1. Taxonomy (NCBI): domain Eukaryota; kingdom Metazoa; phylum Chordata; class Actinopteri; order Characiformes; family Crenuchidae; genus Crenuchus; species Crenuchus spilurus. The sequence goes on from BRDA01002102.1 coordinate 72,545, forward strand.
TAGTACCTACTGGTGCATATACAGTTCACCCATGCGCTGTACTACCATTGTTGAAGATGGATGTGGCAAAACTCACACAGCTCACAAAGAAAGCTGGAAGTATTCAAGTACTGCATTACAAATATCCTACAGAGGTATAAAAAATATTTCAAAGACAAAAATGTCCAATTTCAGGGATTTTTTTTTTCACTTAATCACTTTCACCTCACCACCAATCTGCGGACGATGGCAGATAGTAATAGTGCACTGTGTCAGGAAAATACTCCTTGTATCCTCATATACACTCTGTATCCTATATACAACTTCAGCTAATTTGAGGTGCATTCATTTTTGATTTAGGTGCTTAACTATGCTCACATAACTTGTATAATTTCCACAGAAATGCATTATAAATAAGACAAAGCTCTATTGAAGCTACACATGAGCCAGTATTACCACTCCCAGTGCCCAACATCAACTACAGATGTGTATAAAGTGCCAACCCTTTTATGCTGTGGGTCTTCTGCACCCAATAACTTTAAGATTAATTGAAGTGACTTTTAACATCTATAATTATTAGTGCATCTCCGAAAATTAAAATATTGAGAAATAAAGTTATTTGTAGAAAGGTAAACTGTCATATATTTTATATTTGTTAAACATAAAGTGACGTATTTCTAACAAACTAGAAAAAAATTAAATATTCAAATAATTTGAGATTCTGGTTTCTGATTTTCTGTCATATGGTTATAAGTCATACTGATTTACCTTTTGAATGAAATTCAATGAACAGTGAGAAAATTATTCACAGTATAAAGTTTTTAGATCCAACATCATTACTTGATATCACTGATTCTCTTGTGGCTGAATATAATTAAATCCCTGTTCCAACATCTATAGTAAGGTCTACCCAAAAGAGCAGAGTCTGTTACTGCTGTTTGTTTTATAAATATTCCCACAGTGGCTGTGCTACTGGACACACATTGGTCATCTCTGGTACACTTCTGATGGAAAATAGTAACAAATAATGCAATTAGTGTACAAATTCTCACCAGTCATCATAGCATTAGCTTGTAACATTCCACATTTAGATGCTATCGATTTGTGGTGGAGAACAAAACATTGATTTCATGACAATTTTTTTTCATTAGCTGCCCTGCTCCACTACTTCATTTTTCTTCATTACACAACCTGTCACAGAGTTGCATCATGATGATTTCACCCAGACAGAAATCATCCTAACAGCATCTCTCTTTACTTTCCTTCACCAACTTTCTCACACTCAGAATAGCCTGCTGTGTCATACTGTGGAAATCATTAGACACATTGGGGAATTGCCACAATAATTAACTTTTTACTATGCCATAATCCCATTTTTATGAGGAAGGGAGACAAGAAAAGCTGACTCGGAATCCCTTGGCATGTTATTCATTTTAAGATTGAGTGTGTGCTCAATATTAGAAGATTAATGGCAGAGGTGATGAAAGCCAGCAGTGCCTTGCTATTGCTTAATTTTATTTATTTGCTCCGTTGATGCTGAGCTCAATACTTTGCCTTTTATTATTTTAATAGATGCCTTACATTTTAAAAATGGCATCAAGTTTGTGTACACTTTTTATACTTTTTTAATACTTTCAGTCCTTTAAAAGAGCAAGTCATGAATATTGTTTATAATACTTTTTTATTTTTTTTATTATTGTTTATAAGACATATATTTATATAATTTTATATATTTTTAGATGTTTATAAAATTTGTAAACTAACATTTCAACTCATACACATGATCTACATAGCTTACTGTAGTGTTATTAATTATAGATAAGGGCCATGGTATCCTTAATGGTAACCAACATGTGTGTGTGCATGCACAGGGGCTCTGAATGCGGCATTGTTTGCCAGCCTACCTTTTGTGTATTTGTAGTGTTAAAATCTGTATTCGCAAGGGAATCTGAGCCAAAACATTCCCCATCAGCGCCAGAGTGCCTTGATTACTTCTTCTGATTTAGAACAAGAAGGTTGAAAATTAGCATGACAACAGCAGCTGTGGAGACTATTATATTGTTTATCATAAGGAAACATCAGAAACAAATGACAAAAGAGACTGTTGTCATGGCTTGTTCAGTCTGTTGCTGAAAATGTCACATTGTGGTATTTTGTTTATGTTGATATTGCAACTCGGAAAATCATTACATTAGTTGCTGAGGATGTGTGCAACTTAGACTCTGAGCAAACAGGATACACAATGTTAACAGTTTTAACAATATACTAGTGCATCTCCAAAGTTTAGAATATTGTGAAAAGTTCATTTGTGTTTATAATTTGATTCATACAACAAAACTGTCATATAGCTTGTATTCATTTCACACAAAGAGACATTTAAAAGCTTTTTTATGTTGATACTGTTAGATTAGTAATCTACTCAAACTGGCTTATGTCTCATCTTCCATAGACTCTTTATGGGGTTTAGGTCAGGTAAGTTGGCTGGCCAATCAAGCACAGTGACACTGTGGTTATTAAACCAGGTATTGGTACTTTTGGAAGTGTGGGCAGATGCCAAGTCCTGCAGGAAAATGAAATCCGCATTTCTATTAAGCTTGTCAGCATGAAGTGCTCTAAAATGTAATGGTAGATGGCTGTGATTACTTTGGACTTGATAAAACACAGTGGACCAAATCCAACAGCTGACATGGCTCCCCAAACCATCACTGATCATGCAATCTTCACACTAGACCTCAAGATTGTGTCTCTCCACTCTTCCTCCAAATTCTGGAACCTTGATTTTCAAATGAAATACAGAATTTACTTTAATCTGAAAACATGATTTTGGACCACTGAGCTATAGTCAAATCAAATCAAATCAA
>BRDA01002102.1:75484-102762 GCA_036984385.1 Crenuchus spilurus
AGCTTTACACGTCAGGCATTCAGCTTCATATGGATTGAGACAAAGACGAAAACATTGGAATTTCTTTTTTAATTAATCCAAGAACTTACTTTTACATTTCGGCAGAGCTGCTCAAGGTGCGGGTGGGTACATGTGCTTTGCCTGTCGTAAACAAGGACTACTGAGGTTAAGACTGACCAATGAAATGTGTACAGAAAAGGCTATCGACCAATAACAGTATCTCTACAGTCAGACCGCCCAATCAGAAAGTTTTAGGCTAACTCTCCCTTCTCACTCAAGCAAACTGAACAGAGTAAGGAGGGAGGGGGCGAGACCTCTTTGTGAACGAAATGCTTCTCAAAATTTGATGTAAGCTCTAATTAAACAAAACCCAGCACATTTCTGAAATTCCGCCCGGATATATATATATATATATATATATTTTATAGGCTTTAGTATAGCTGTTTACACTCCACTTGAAATGGAATAGATTTGTAGATTTGATCATACACTCCAAACATTTAGACTGAAATAATCTGTTATAAACATGGAAAATAAAAGACTACTCCAAACAATTGACTTGTAAGTTGGCAGTGGACTTCAGCCATTAAAAAGAAAGAATATTGTGAGGAATAGCAAACATTTGGCATAGTTTGAGCACCCCTGGTTAAATTATCAAGGGTAGCTTGATCAGACATGTCCAATTTTTTGTATATAAACTGTGTACAGGGTCTCAAAGAGCATGTTTGCTGGTTTGTAAGTGATGAGACAAGATGCTAGACTCAACTGCTTTCAGCTCTGAAGCATTGTCCTAAGAAGGTTCTAAAGTGTTGTGGTTGGGTTTGGTTTGTGGAAACATGGTGAGTCAAGTATGATTGCTGGTGCCTTCATGACCAGCCACGATATTGGACTCAATTGTACTCATTACTTCTAATGCATTGACTGATGATGCTAACCCTTCAACCTTGAAAAAGAACACAAATGGGACAGGGAACATATAAAAAGGCTTTCATTGCTCTTCTTTGATCTTTTATTCATTTTAATGATGGTCCATAAGTTCCACAGGCACATGCTCTCATCACTGTCGTTGAAGTCTGAACATCAACTCTCCACTACCACTTGAGTGGACTATTCTGCATCTTGTTGTGTACTTCAGGCCTCACACTCCCTGTCAAGAGCTGTAGTTGCTCTCTGCTTTGGCTTTGAAAACCCCTTTATTCCGTAGGCTTTCATTAACCAGTAAATGGATGGAGTGCTACTTTGAAGCCTTCTCTCTACTGCCTATATCCTTCAACATTTTCATTCAATATGTTCCACTGTGGAAATATCTGCTGTTGCCTTGTTTTCATGAGGAGGGAGCACACACTCCTGAGAGCAGAGATGGGATTGATCTGATACAATATTGGTATTGGTGCTGATATTGACGTCATTAACGTATCAGACATTGGGCAAACAAAGCCAATCCACTTACCGATCCATAGTCTGCAGCCTGCGCTGGACCATAAACCTTCCATAGCATTAACATGAAATGCATCACTGATCGGGATTCCAATTCCAGTTTACCCCAAACCCCCAGCAACTTCAGTCTGTGGCTGAGTGAGCAAACTTTAGCTGTTGGCTACAGAAAAATGTCAATTGTGTGGAGATTTTTCTATTTGGAAACAGAACAGTAGAAAGGCTACATGTAGTGTTTGTAAAGCCAGCATGCCAAGGGGTGGAACTACTCCAGCATTGTATAATATAACAAATGTAATAAAAAACCTGCAGAGGTTTAATGTAAAAAAAAAAAAAACAGGAGTTTGTGCTTGCAAACAGACAGGAGGACACCATAAGGCATCAGATTCTCGCTGAGGCATTTCAGAAATGTGCTAAACTCCCAGCAGAATGCCCAAAGGCTAAAGGGATCACAGAGAAGCTCAACATTATCATACCTGATGACCAACCACTCTGTGGTGGAAAATGTTGGATTTCGCACTGTCGGAGCACTTAGAGACCATGTATAATCAACAATCCAGAAAATACATGGTCTATGTCAGCCTCGATATGTAACCTTAAACATAGTACAAATAATAATTATAGTAATAAACTAAAACAACTTGTGTATCGGAATTTGTATTGGTATTTGCAGTTGTATATCAGAATCAGAATCAAAAAAATGTGTATTGACCCATCACTACCTGAGATTTTGGAATCTCAACTGTGAATGTACCATTCATGGCTACAGAAAATGTACTTCTGCTTCTACATTGTAAACAAAAGTTGACTGGGTTCCTCTATTCAAGCCAATAAGCAAATAATGCTGTTTCATTCTTCAGGGCTGTGGGACTGGCGGTCTAAAATGTGGTTGCAAACTGGGCTGAAGGTCTGTATAATACTTGATGTAAATTACATTTTAAAGACTAAAAGATGGTCTCAGAATGAACTAGCCTAAAATTTACAATCCAAATCAAGGAATAGTTTTTTTTTTTTTTTCAATGAACCAGCCATATGATTTTCAAATAAGTTTCAACAGTGATTATACAAAGTGCATTAAATCAAGAACATGCCTAATGTGGCATAAGAGGCATATCAGAAAGGGAAAGAATCTGAATAATATTATATAACCCACGTTAAATCTGCAAGAGAAATTATAGAAGCATAATGTGTAGGCATTAGTGTGCATTAATGTGCATTTGTGTTTATAGTTGGCAGGACTGATTAGCTTTTCCATTCTGTGATGAATACACACCACCGCAGGTTATTTGCTGAGCATATTTCTTATATATGCAAATCCTTCTGTGGCTTATTTTGCAATTCCTGTGTCTAAATTGTTTACCAAAAGATCCTACGTTCCCATACTGTGTTACTCATCACTGTTTTTTTTTTTTTTTTTTATATATAAATTGCACTTTAACTATTGCTGCAAACTGTCCAATACTTATGTGTCAGGCATATTTATAAACAGGTAACTGACACTAAAATACCTTTGTGATATTTCAGAAATATAGTAGATATAAAGACTTACCAGACATGTAAAACAAGGTAGAATGAACTGAAATGTCATAATGATGAGTTAATGACATGGTTCACCAAAATGATTGCACAAATCAGAGTTTAACCCTTCAACTATCAAATTTGTTTTTAATTCAATAGTCTTATGCAAATAATTATATTCATATTCAAATTGTTTTCTACATAAACAGGCTTGAGTCTGAACTTTATTTTCCAAATGTAGAAAAAAAGGTTGTACACATTAAAGCCAAACTTAAATGTTGGACATGTTGGATATTTGTCCATTGGGGACGTAGTTTTTAATACTTGTGGCTTGGATATTAGGGATTTTTTTTGGCTAAATGTAGTGTAGGAGCCATGTCACGTTTACCTGCCTTTACACATATGTTATATGTATATTTTAGTACTAGACCACTAGAGGATAACCTGCATGATGGGTCAAAAGAGGTTACAGGTTAGGAGGTATTTATTGCTGATGGAAATATATAGTTCTTTCCAACAACACAGACATAAGATGGCAACTTAAAATGCTGTAAGTAGTAGCTTTTGTTTGATGGTGAAAGGAAACATGATCATTCTAGCTAATAAATGTTGCATGCTGTCTGCTGTCCAGTCCCCATGATGAGCTGCCCTGTTTATTTTTTAAGCAGTGATGTTACACATGAGGAAAAATATTTTCTTGGAAAATGGAATATCTGAATATTCATTGTGGATTACTGAAAAAGCTCCAGAGCTCCCCAAAATTATATGGAAATATGGAAAAACTCAATGCCAGTTTCATAACCCAGCTGTAACCTCACTACATCACGCAAAATGTGCAACACAGTAGTTTGATACCTTTTCATGAAGTTTCCTTTGAGATGCTTGTCTTGTCTTACCTTTGTGGCAAATATACATGTTAATGCATATTAATGAGATAATTTAGGTGATGAAATGGACATCAAAGAAAACCAGAAATAAATGTTGGAGATTCTAAGCAAAGACGCACAAGTAGCGCACTTCAAACATGTCTGAAAATGTTATTGAATAGATCATTGAAGCCACACTGACTTCTTGCAAGATTGTGTTTCATCTGTACATGCAAGTAAGAGAAATGTACAGTAGTGCAAATAGACTATATGTCCAAATGTTTGTGGACACCCCTTCTAATGAATGCATTCAACTACTTTAATTTGCACCCTTTGCTGACACAGATATGCAAATGCACACACACACAATTTGTTTAGTCCCTGTAGAGAAGTATATGACAATTCATTGATGTGACAACAATGATAAATCTTCCTTCCAGGTGGATAGTGCTTACTGATAGTACTAAAGACTTCATGACCAAAGTAGACAATGAAAGAACACATTAAATATAATAATAATAGTTTGTGTTTATTATTTTATCTTCACTAACTCAGTTGAATTGGTTGCCTGCCTTTACTCAGCCTTGTGGTTGCTAAACCTTCTGTTCTCATCACTGAACTGAACTATAATCATGCACCATCCAGTACTTTTGGGATGAATTGGGGAGTTGAGGATGAGGTGGGGACATGAGTGTAAAGCATCCTGACCTCACTAACACTCTTGTCACTGAATGCAATCAGATGCAATCCTCCTTATCTCCTTATCTAGTAGAAAGTCTTCACTGGACAGTAGAGTTACTCCAACAAAAGTAGCATAAAGTATCTTTTATATTCTTCATTTCAGAAGAAACAATGAATGAGCCGTTGTTCAAATACCAACTAGTGTATCATGGTAAATTTAGCAGCATTTTATATTAATCTTCCAGTTAACTTTACACCATGAAATAATGTTGTATTATAAACACAAGCTTAGAAATTAATAGAAAGTTTACAGTCACCACTTAAACAGAATTTCACTACTTGTTCCCATAAGCAGTTGACTGTATAGGCTTTTCAAACTGTTTCTGCCTTGCTAATTGTGTTACCTGCTTGAGTACAAGCTCAATGATCCATCAATTAAGTTCAATAAACTCCTATGTAGTTCTGTGGTCTACATAAGCACAGTAGCCTTTTTTATGCTCATATGTATCAGCGATAAATACTTTGTGCCAATTTTCTCTGTTTTTTATCCAGAACAGTAGTCTGAGTAATGAAAGACAAGCACTATTCTTTGAGGAGGATGAGAAAAAGGCTAATCTAATCTAATTTTATCCCTGTCTTCCAGCCTAAAGTGCCTCTAATGACTCATTTGTTCCTAACATTCATTGCTCTCATTACTGGCATTGTCTGCTATAAACTCCCAATTAAAGTGCGCAAGTGATAACTCGGAGACACATTTTATGAAGACCATCTGTCCTATGTACTCATTATGAACTACAGAGACATCTCACAAATCTGTTTGACATCCTCGTAAACAGAAAAAGGGCAATGTATTTGTTATATATATTTTTTTATATTTTTATGTATTATTATTTATTTATGTGTATAGTGCTTCAGCACTGGATCAATATCTGATATTATTTGCTTTTATGAAAAATCACATTCAGTATTTTGCAACTGGTGTAAGAGAACATTCATAAGATCTGTTATATACTAGTGCATATCCAAAAATTTGAATATTCTGGAAAAACGTTTCTGTTCATGGTTTAATTCAGAAGGTTAAACTCATATTTTATATTCATTACATGTAACGTGACATATTTCAAGCCTTTCTTTGTTTTAATGTTGATTCAGTTTGAATAGTCATTTACTCAAAAGTTGATATTATGATTTTCTGAGTTAATGATAGGGATGAGTGAGTACACCACTATCTGTATCTGTATCTGTTCAACCATCAAATTATTTGTCTCTGTACTCGGAGTGGGTGCAGCCTAAACCAGAATTGGGTGTGTTTTAACTGGAAGTGGGTGGGGCTTAAATTGGTACATTATTTTAAGTCTGAAATTGATATGGATTGATTAGAAGTTGCTATATCCATCCATCCATCCTCACACCTGCTTAATCTTTATCAGGGTCGTGCTTAGTCCCCTACCCCCTCACTGGGTGCAGGGCAGGGCATTACACTATTCAACAAAGCCCAGGGCAGGGCGCCAATCCATCGCTGGGTACACACACATGCACATACAGTACATACATACACAGATGTACAGACATTTTAGAGTACCCAATCCACCGGAATTCCATGTTTTTGGACTATGGGAGGAAACCCATGCATACATGGGGAGAACATGGAAACCACTTTGCTATATGTACAGTATTGTGTATTTGAAAACAATTTACAGTTCACCAAGTAACTTTAAATATCATACAAACCAAAATAGAGGCTTGCTGAAGAAAATCTAAGGAGTACTGAAGAGAGCAACGTGAGCTAGAGTGAAGTCAGTTACCCAATGAGGATTTTCCTTCAGCACGAGCACGGATATTAATGAGTTTTACTTGTATCATACTCATCAAAAATACTTTATCCATACTGGATACTCGTCTGAAATGAGTATCCGGCTCAACCCTAGGTAATGAGTTATAATCCATATTAAATTTAAAACGGCTTGTAATGTCATTTCAATGTAATGTCAGGTATTAAATTAAGCTTAATTGCTCCGGAAAATGCAGTTCCACTTCTCGTCATCTGAATGCTGGGTTTATACCAATCTAGTTTCCTTAGGAACTTAGGTTCTGTGTTTGACTGCTCAAGAGCTCCCTTTTGAAATTAGTGGGTTGTTTGAATCATATTACAGTAGAGAAAACTAAAATATGAAGGACATGATTACATGGTTACTCCAGGATCAGAGTTAAGAACCACTGCTCATAGTGTACCTCAAGAGGCTAATTATTATTGTCGCTGGCCAGATGGAAGCTTTGAACAGTACAAATGAACATTATCATAATATCTAATGCTATCAAACACATATAGCAACATCACATGACAGTTAAAATGCTAGTGATCTAATGAAATGATGAGAGGCAGTTCGATTCATTCATCTTCCAACTCTCAAAGTGTCTCAGCAGCTCTGCTCCAGCAGCTTTAGTGTCTGCCGTCCTGGTATGTCCAGGCATACCATGGAGCACAGGTTTCTTATTATTTCTCTTCTGCCTGCTCTGCTGAGGCTCAGGTTAGTTTTCTGGCTCTTCTGAGCAGAGGCTAGAGTAAAGAGAAGAGGGTTCTCTCTGAATACAGTATGAGGAAGCTCTGATGTGACAGTGTAGCTTCTGGAGGCTTCACACTCCTGATGAAGGAAGCTCAGGCTCTCTCAGACTCACACTGAACTAACTGGGAGAGAGGGGTGAGGGCGTTAGTGGGGAGGTGACTCCTGGTGTTCTATACATCACCTTTTTTAGTGGTTCACATATACACATACACACACACCTTGACCTGAGGCACTACACGCACACACACACACACACACACACACACACACACACACACACACACACACACATACCACACACTGGAATGCTATAAAGCTCTAGTTCAATAGATTTCATAGAGGGCCTATTATTGTCTGGAATCCATTTATCCTGGGAAAACACTCCACAGCCTTTATTCTCACCTGTTTTTTTAAATCAGTCAGAAGGCTGTGGTTTAAAAAGGTTACATTGTGAGTTCTTGTTGCGAATGGCAGGAGGCAGATTTATTGCACTATGGAAAGAAAAATAAGCTCATTATGTAGTGTGTCACTGATGTACCATATGTTTACTAGACTCAATGAAAATGTTTCTTGAAGCTTTTTAAACTTCTCATTTCTCAAATGGCAGAGGGTTTTTTTTTCTTCAAAAGGTAATTTAATGTTTATTTCTGCCTCGCATTGCCTCTGTCATAAGCAAACCTCATAACTCTAAATTTATTTTATTTTTCACACTGTTTGAACACAACAGCTGTGTGAAATCCCCCTGCAATACTGAATATTTCATGACCAGTGGAGTACTTTACATTTTGCTATTTTTTTAAAATATACTATGAATGTTGCTGTTTTTTATTCTATGGGCATTTTCTAAATTTTGGCATATCTTTATAAATGTGCCTTTAATTTGCACAACACTCTCTTAGTAAGGATCTATTTGATAAAGCTAAAGGACAAATTGTTTTTGTGATTGAAACAGGTTTACCAAAGTCTTGAAAGGGTTGAAAAAGGTAAAGGAAGTTATGGATAAAATGGAAAATAAATGTGTAATAAACGTCTAAATGTCTAAATTGCTACATCAACATTTCCAGTTTCCAGGTTTCAATGACTGATGTGAGTCAATCCTTAATGATTTCCATTTGCCAGCTTCACACATAATGCAGACAGACATATAAATTCACCGGTCACAATCAGTGAGAGGCAGATGGGAAAGTCATTGGTCTGTCAGAAGAGAATCACATGAATCACAGCGAGAGTGAAAAATCTTTAACCCACATTCATAGGCTTATAATTCTGGATGTGAATCAAGATAAGATAAGATCAATTCAAGATAAGATTCAGCAAATGTTTAAAACATATTTCTGCAATAGACATTACCAGAAACATAAAGAAACCTGTGTGCATGTACATGCTTGTCCGCCATAGCTGTTGCTATTTTTCAACCCTTTGGAGACTGAGGGATTTTCAGACACTCTGATGTAGTCTGACATGCCTTCATATTTTTACAACTTAAAATCAAAAATATATCTAAATTATATATATTTTTTGCAAAGTGTAACATTTCCAGTCAAGACTTCTGAGGCCTGAACTGAATAATCTGAGGTGTTGGCTACATGCTGGTCATTATAGTCGTTAGAAATTGTCTGTGGTTTTATTTCTAAAGCTTAATAAAATGTGAGGTGACTGTCTTTTCCTCAGCCACTACCCCTATTGAATATTTATGAGATAGGTGTGAACAATCGGGTGAGAGTTCTTTGTTCAATCACATTCCACAGATTCCACGCCCACTGTAAGGAACTACTGGAATAACCGGAATTACCATGTCATTATCATATGAATAAAAGAGTTCGTTTTTTGATGGGAAAATATGTGCAGCTGTCTGAGTCACTCTCACAGATGTGTATCTTCTTATTTAAGCTCCTCTCACAAGAATCTAAAAATATATTTTGATTCAAGCTATATATATTTGACCCTTTAATTAAGGTTTCCGGGGTATATTTCATTTTAAAAAAGAAAATAAGATGCACTCAATCATGCCCTCCAGACCTTCTGGAACTTTCTGAGATTTTCATTACATCAGCGACAACATGCCTTTAACACCTCTTACTGTATTTGACTTCTAGCAATGCTTCTGTGGTCTTCTATTATGCTGGTCTCTTTCTCTGTCCAAGAGGTCACTGTGCATGTTACTGCCTCAGTACAGGACTGCAGTAAACCTGGCTATTTCCACCAGTATCTCACACCACTGGTTACTTTTGTGCACTCAAAGGAATTGGGGTCTTATCAGTGGCATGGCAGAGGCTCAGTATCAACTGCCCACAAAGATTGAATACATCCATCTGACCGCTTCAGTGCCCCAGATGATTAAATGAAACGCGACTGGGCAGTGATCTGGAGAAATGTGTGCCTGTGTGCTTTTGTCTAGTGTGCAGCTCCAGTGTGAGCCTCGTATGCCCTTCCAAATCCACAGTCACATGGGTCTAGTCCTTTTGTTTATTTTACCTTATGTTTAAAGCTTTGACTTTAGGGTTTGCTCTCTTTGGTTTCATTGTGATGTGTCCCACACTTGTTCCTGGAACTCTACCTTGTGCCAGCGCAAAAGTGTGTGCAAGTGGGTGTAGGTCGTTGAGCAGCAGGGTGGAAATGCTGAGTGTGTGAGAACCTGCAGGGCTCACAGTAGCAGCTGATCTCTAATCAGAGGAGAAGTAATGTGAAACTGAGGTAATCAACGCATGGCCTGCAGCAGCAGAATCTCTTCATTCCAGCTCTCTCCGTACTTTTACAAAAATATGAAGAGCACACCCCAAAAATTCTGAAATATAGAGATCAGTATGCAGCAGTGGGGCAGCTGTGGTTGCTAGAGTGGGAATCTTGTCTTGTGACTGGAATGTTGCCACTCCAGTCCCTTGAACAGACTGGACATGACTGAATGCTGTGGATAGGGCTGAGCACCAATCTGGGCAAGTGTGCTCACTGCTCTCTAGTGTGTGTATTCACTAGTGTGTATTAATGAGTGTGTCACTACACAGATGGGTTAAATGTGGAGCTCAAATTCCTCTGTGTACAAAGACGTTGGTTAATGAGTGTGTGCATTCACTGTCACTTTTTTACTATGTAACAACCTACAGATCCATGCTCTGTCCTTTTGCACACCAAGTGCATTATGGCCATGCACGTTTGTTTGGATATCACAAAGTGTATTTGAACATGTTACTGGTGATACCATGCAGCAGTAATGCAACATTATCCATTTTGGCACATTTTTGCATACAGCATGAACTCACTTGACCAATCACTGATATCTTTAGCATTGGCAGCCCTTTTGTGTTGGGCAAACAGTGTCATTTTTATCTGCTGATGAATATTCTGTTCATTTTTTACATTTTTCAACAATGTTCCATTAAAAATCTCATTGTTTCCAATGAGTTTCACATAAAAAATTCACCAAATATTCCAGTCAGCCATAACATTAAATCCTTGTATCTACACTCATTGTCCACTTTTTTTGTAGTTTTACAATTACCTACAGTGACACTGATGTGGTGGTGGCTTGTTAGTGTGTGTTGCAGGTTTTAATGTTTTGGCTGATCATTGAAAATTGTTACATACCACAAATAAATTGCTTCCTGTAATTTTTTTTATTTTATTTAGTATTTACATGTAATTTCATTTTGTCATTTGTGTTCTTTAATTAGCTTTGGCAAAAATACATTCAATTTGTTTAATCAAAAAGTCATTTGTTACAATGTGTTTATTTAGTGCATTATTAATTTGTGATATTTATGTAATTAAGTTCATTTGTTGTCATGTACTTGAATTTCTGTGCACAAATATCTTTCGCTACTCGATTTGCTGACAGCATTTTCTCTGATCTGTTTGTCACATATTCTGACATTACAGGAAACAGAAACTGTGATAATATGTTGCCGCAAGCTGCATCAATAAACTCAAGCTTCTCAGCAACAGTGATGAAAATAGACTAATAGAGGAAGAAAAAAAATCTCAGGTCAAATCTTAGGCTCGGTAAACATGAAAATAAGATGATTTAATCAACCGGATTCTTGCTGTATCTGAGATCATATGATATGAAGGTCTCACTTTGGATATGTTGTTATTGCCTCCCACAGATAATCTATGGATTATCTACTGATATTCACATCAATAACAAACCTTCTGTTAATATCTTATGATGTTATGGTTAGAGATAGCACTAAGGTTAATGTTAAGGTTATGATTTTGGAGTGAGGTTCATGTTAGGGTTTAGGTTTAGGATCAGATTAAGGTAACTAAAAAATTAAGTAAGAAAATGTGTTGTATGCAAACAAGCTAAACATTTGACGTTAATTATTTACTTTAAAAATACAATAGAACCTCGGTTATAGTTTGCCCTGGTTATCATACAGTTCTGTTATAATTTACTTTTTTTAGGGAAATGTTGTCCCTGTTATGGTTCATCTGCCCAGTTTTCATTGCCGTGTCCACGGGACTGGCAATTTTGTGAAAAGAAAGCATCCAGCCACACATAGTTGTTTATTGTAGCTTTGTTTCTCATTGTTTCTCTGGCTTTGTTTCTTATTGATGATGCTCAAACTAAAACGCATCACACTGTAATCATATACTATAGAGACAAAAGTTTTGGGACACCTGCTTTTTCAAAGTCAAGGTTATTAAAAAATGTGTATCCTGCTTTTGTTTGAGTAACTGTCTCTACTATCCATGGAAGGCACATTTGCTGTGAGGATTTGATTCAGCAACAAGAGTGTTAGTGAGGTCAGGATGTTGGATGATCACCACCCCAATTCATCCACAACTCGCCAACTCATCCAAAAAGTACTGGATGGAGCATCATCATTCCAGAGAACACAGTTACTGTATACTGTGCCACGGCGCAGTTCTGGGGGTCTTAATACCCCTCTAGCCCACACCTGGCATTAGACATCTGCTCCAGAAAGTTCTGTTCTATTAGCATAACTTCTGTACAGGGACTAGGCAAGTTTTGCATTTTCAATGAATTCAGCTAAATTCATTCATTAGGAAGGGTGTACACAAACCTTTGGACATATAATGTACACTTCAACCTTTCCTTTGGGTTGAATGTTCTGTAAGGCTTGTTGTTGCTGTAAAAGAGAACATATCTGCAGGTATTTTTGCCTCCCTTTGAAATTTTTCAAAAGAAGTTATAAATGGTCTCATGTATATAGAGAAGCTTCGTGCTTTTATAGTAGCCTCTGGTGCTGCTGTTTAGTGACAGCTGATAGTGATAGCCAGTGGTCATCATAATGAATACAAGCGTTTTCTATCATTGAGTGTAACCTGCTTCGTTGCTAGTAATACACGATTTGGTGTAATATAAAACTGCTTTTGACAGCTGAGGGACAGAAATGGTAGCTCAGGCTGTGGTAATGCCCCTCTGGCTGCTCACAATGCTCTTTACAGCGGCACAGAACACTGCATAACTGATATGGATCTGATTGAAAATGCACTACAATAAAAGGTCAGGAAATTGGCAATGAGAAAATAAATTGTTGCTCCTGGAGAAAATGAAGGGCGAGAGAGAGAGAGAGAGAGAGAGAGAGAGAGAGAGAGAGAGAGAGAGAGAGAGAGAGAGAGAGAAGTGAGAGAGTGAGAGAGATTATATGTGACATACATGTGCTTGTATGAGCTGATTTTGACTCACTAGCCCAAGGCTGTAAATTCTGTACTGTAAGCACTGCCGCTAAAGAAACAGCAGAAACATTTACTTCCCCCCACAGCTATGCGGCTGTTTGTTAAGTTTACTCTGCAAACTTATCACATCTTATTCTCCAGTGCAGCAAATACCATCCCTGGGCACCACATACACTGTGTGTCAGAATTGTGGAACTTCTTTTTATGACATTTTCTATGTGATCATTCTAACCCACACTTCTTTAATATAACTGAGCTTTTTATGGAATAAGCCTGGAATTTTAAGGGGATAACATTGAAGAGCTGTTAAATAATTGAATAATGAAATTACACAGCATAGGTTGGCATAAATCCTGTGTTTAATCAATGGGATTACACAAAGGGCCCAGTCTGTTTCAGTTCAGCTGTATTCTAACATCTCTAAACTCACAAGCTCTTCACAGGTCTGTGTTTGGCTCAGTTAAGCCTGTGAGGATCTCTAGAAGGCTCCTCCCTCCAAGCTGACTTCTCCACAGATCTAATTGGTAATGTAGTTGCACAAAAAGTGTTGGGACACCCTGCTCATTCATTATTTTTTCCAAAAAAGGTATTTAAAGAGACTTTATCCTGCTTTTGTTAGAGTATCTGTCTCTACTGTCCAGGAAAGGTTTTCTACTAGATTATGCAACTTTGCAGGAAGGATTTCACTGCATTCAGTATCATGAGTGTAAGTAAAGTCAGGATGTTGGATGATCACCACCTCACCTCATTCCTGACTCCACAACTCATCCTAAGGTATTGGATGGACCGCCATCATTCCAGAGAACACAATTCCACTGCTCCACAGCTCAATGCTGGAGGCTTTATAGCCCTCTAGCCCATGCCTATCATTAGGCATCATGCCAGCAAGAACATCCTTATACTGCTCTGCCTATGCCTGGCATTAGGCAATGCTGCCAATAGGTTTAAGCTTATCTCCCTCAGAGAGTCCTATTCTTAATGGCAGTATTTCTCTATAGGCACTAGACAAGCTATGTGTTGACATCTATGTCATCAATGGGTGAAACGTAAAGCAGCTGAATGCATTCATTTGAAAGGGTGTCCACAAACATTTGGACATACAGTGTAATTCATACATTTACTGCAGTAACACCTTACTGTAGGGTGCTGTTCATAAAGCTACATGACAGCTGTCAGGGTTGTTATGATAGTTGTCAGAAACCTGCATAAACATTTTTAACAGCTCATAAAGGCTGTTTCTGTGGACTTTCATCAAATTTGCTTCATGACATTGGGCAGCTGTGGTCTGGTGGTTAGGGATCTGGCCTTGTGACCGGAAGGTTGCCGGTTTGATCCCCGGGCAGGTGATGACTGAAGTGCCCTTGATCAAGGCACCTAACCCACATCTGCTCCCTGTGCACTGTGGATAGGCCTGCCCACTGCTTTAGGCACATATTCACAGCCTAGTG
Organism: Crenuchus spilurus; assembly: GCA_036984385.1. NCBI lineage: Eukaryota > Metazoa > Chordata > Actinopteri > Characiformes > Crenuchidae > Crenuchus > Crenuchus spilurus. The sequence continues at coordinate 89,636 of BRDA01002102.1, forward strand.
TGTTCACTAGTGTATGTGTTTCACTGCACTGAGGTCAAATTCTGTTGTGTGCAAATCACATTGGCAAAAATTGTTTATGTAGGTTTCTGTTACCCATACCAGAAAATCACAAAGACCTTATGGGCCTCATCAGGAAAGTTAAAGAAAAGTGAAAAGATGGGACTAGAGCTCAATATGAAGAGGCCAAATTTGTGGACAGCTTTTGTCTGCTTGGATTAATTATAACCTCAAAGAAGATTCAGCAGAAAGTAAATATGACACAGGCTCAGCAGAACAAGGAGAAAAGAACTAGGAAAGATTTTCAGTGTAATGATTTGTCTCTCCAAAGATCAGAAAACTATGGTCATATGGCATTCTTTATTCTTTATGGTTGTGAAACTGGAACAATAAATAAGCAGGGCAGGAAAAATATTGATACCTTTGAACGTTTCTGTTGGAGAAGACTTTTGAGAGACAGAAAAGCAAACAAATAAATGGATCATTGACCCATTTGAGGTCCAGATAAACAAACTGAAGATCTCTTACTTTGGACACATTATGAGAAGAACCAGTTCAGTTGAGAAAACAATTATGCTGGAACAGATGAAGGTAAAACAAGATAAGTCTAGAAACAAGATGGATGGATGCCTTCAGAGGAATCATGAACAAGCCTGAATAAAAAGCCTGAAGACCAAAAAACAAGATGTTCTAGAGAAACACTATCCATATGGTCAACAGGAGTCTGAATAAACCCGACAGCACTTAATAATAATAATAATTAGTTTTTTTGTCAGTTGACACAATGCACTTATGTAGGTGACATGATCTTAAGAACAGTATTCTACCATAAAGTGTTACCTTTGTTGAAATAGATTTTATCAAATTGGATTTTATTACTATTTCATAAACCTATTTGAGATCATTCAGCTGTTCATCAGCATTTTTCCTTGCTCTACTTTCACAATTTCCATCCATACATCTATTATCCCACCTGGTTAATGCTTATCAGGGTCTCAGTTAGTCACCTACCCCCTCACTGACCGCAGGGTAACTAACCAACTAAGCCCAGGATGGGGCGTGTTTACATATTGAAAGTCTAAATTATGATTAAAGGTGGATTAAACCCTGGAAAGGTCTGAGTGTAGATGTCACAATAAAAGAAACTGTGTGATGTAAGGCATAATGTCAAGTTTCTCATTTTCAACAAAGAAATATACAAATTTTAATTCAAAACCTTGTGAGAAACTGCATCACTGCAGGCTTGTTATGTCCCCTACATCAGGGTATTCCACAGTGCACTGACCGCAGCGATGAAACACATTCTGGCACCCAAGGTAGGGTGTTCACTTCACACACTGTTGACCAGAAATGATGGTGGGGCTGATGAGGATCAGAACCCATCTGGCCTGCCTTGACCACTTCATCTCCTCAAGCAGCCCTGTGACATTGAAGTGGATTGAGGAAGGACTACTGAGATTAGTGTGTCTTTATATGGGAAAAAATAGAGAGAAAAACAGAGCATGAGTTGTTTTACACGGGCTTAAGCTTCGGATCTCTCTCAGAGGAGACACCGCCTCAGGTAGATTTGTTCAACATTTCTACCATTATTGAAGGCAGTGCAGATTTAGGGGGAGCAATAACGGATTGCCTCGCTTTGTTTTTGACTGCAGTAGCCGTTGTAGGCGGAGCTGTCCTAGGCTGTTGCGATACAAGCTTCTCCATGGCTATTTCTTCTGTGATTTAAGATGTTTTCTTTTTCCGTATTGTTTAAAAAGTGAAGAGATACTCTGTGTGTGTGTGTGTGTGTGTGTGTGTGTGTGTGTGTGTGTGTGTGTGTGTGTGAAGGACACGTGGAGAGCAGACACTGTCTCTGTGCTCATGTAACACTCAATACTGTTTGGGAGATGTGTCTGACAGAACAAACATTGCTTAATGCTTTCTGTCTGAGAGAGGCTGGGCTGGATATTTAAAGCTTTAGAGCTCACATACTGACTTCTTCTCACGATTCTACTGAGCCATAACCTCTAAGGCAATGCTTCTCAAGTGGTCTTGCCTCACAAATCAGGGGCTGTCTTTGCACTAGCCAAAGCTAGACAGCCACCAAGAGGCCCCCATGAACCAAGGGCCCAAGAACAATTAAAAAATATATTTTGTTCACTGATGTAATTTAATTCAAAAATTGTCCTGTTTTATATTAATTTCATGTAAAATTACATTTCAGATAATCCCTGACTCAAGTATATTTTACATTCAAGAGAAAAGCTGTTAGTACATAGTTTTTCTCTCTCTTACCATTCTGTCAAATCACTCTACATTTCAATGTATTGTTTTTTTTTTTTATTAAAATATCAAATCAAATTTAATAATAAAAAAAAAAAGCAATAAACCTGTCACTATAGTTACCTGTGTTCCAGTATTCTTTGTTCTAGTACCCTTGTGCCGGTCCTGGTTACTAGTTTCATAGTTTACTGGTATTCATTGTTACCATCCTTTTTTTCTTTATAAATATGCTTCAACTTCAGATCGGATCAGATATTTCTTTCACGTATTCTGTCCTCAACAAAACATAAATTCTAGATGCATTATTGAAAATCCTTTTGAAATGAGTGTATTAAAACATCTGTATTTTCTGAATATACTTTTATATTGTCTTTTATACTTTCTGCACACCATAAAGTAGACTTTCTGCTCTGCTTTTATGTTATAGCCCAATGGTTAAGAACTGGAGCTCTAGCAGAAGATGAATTAGAGGGGGATTTTTGCAATATTAATGCCGTTCAGAGTGGGTTGATGTGAAATATGCCTTTCTGGAGCAGCTTGCTGAGTCAGAATTTTTCACAGTGTTGGGGATAGGAACCAGACATCTGAAGCATGTAAAGCCTCTAAAAGCTACCTCACAGAAACAGTTGCAAATACAAATGGTTGCAAAAACATTGTTTGAAGAAGTAAAAAAAAGAATGAAAAAAGTTTTTGATTGCATTCATTGCAGAGTGGTAATGTACATGCAGTGAGTTAATAAGAGAAAATAAAATCAACTAATTTCTTTAAATGACCACTAATTTACCATAATCAGTCAGTAATAAAATATGTAGGTTCACTGGTTTTGCATAGAAAATAAAATTGCCACACTTGCAGTGCTATACAGAAGGAGACAGACAACAGCACGGATCCAGAAAACATGACTTTACTAAAACAAAAAAACACAAATAGATGCTGTGATGACATCAAATGATAGACAACGACTGAAACACTGGAATGGGTATACAAAGCAAATGTAATCACAGGAAAAATATAAGCAGGGTTGTTAGCAGACAAGAGGCAGGTGTAAGCACCGATACATGACGTGACGTGGCTGGGGGTGAAGACATGACATGGACACAAATGCACAAACATCATACTGTGACAAGGCAGCACGTAAATACACACAGAAAACATGACAGACATAGATGAGGCAGGGGGTGTGGCCAGGGACACGGCAGGGTCACAAATGCTAACATCATAACACCTGGTCATCACTATCAGGACTATTGTGATAAAGTTTGAGTCTGTAATTTTGTCTACAATGCACAATTTCACATCATTCATTGCGACTCCATGCCTGAATGATAACGAATCAGAATTAAAAGCAAAAGTTTTATCTCTTCTTCTTTTGAAAAAAATTTTGTCAGTTCAGTCATGATTGATTATTGTGCTTTAGAACACAGCTTCTTGTGGCTTCTTGCATAAGACATCTTACGTGAATTCTGTTTTTTCTGTACATTAAGTTAGCTCTGTAAAATATTTTCAGTACATGTGTAAGTTGACACTGGGGGAAAAGGGAAAAAAACTAAGATAAATACTGTACATGAGATGTTAAGTGAAGATTAAACTTAAAGTAGAACTTCATTAAGCATGACTAATATGATATTTGTTCCATGTGTTACCTGTGTTGCAGTTCCAAGCCTCAGTGGATGAAGGCTCGACAGGAGTGGTGGTGAACTTGACTGTGGATGACCGGGATGACCCAGCCACAGGAGCCTGGAGAGCAATCTACTCCATCATCAATGGAGACCCCAACCAGAGCTTCGAGATTCACACTAACCCCGACAATAATGAGGGCATGTTGTCTGTGGTTAAGGTACATGCCCCCTTCAAATATAGTGAACATAGATCACTGAAGTGATATCTGTAGCACATTAAATTGATAAGCCAGCATTTTTCAGTCTGTAACCATATCTGCTGCATCTGTATTATGCAGTCAGCTAGCACAGAATTTCAAAGTGTTTTTCTGTACTAACGAACAGAAGGAAGAGAAGTCTGTTGACTCAAAGCAGACTTGTAACAGGAGTCAGTGGGTAGTTGCTGATGCAGCCTAAAGGCCTTCTGTTATTCTAAGTAAAGGGAAACTATTGTCCACTGCAATCATGCACACAGTATGCCAAGATATTGCCTACTAGTGCATGTCCAAAAATTAGAATATTCACTTGTTTTGTTTGATGTTGAGGAATTTATTCATTTGAAATTAAATTTTCTGATCTTTTGAGGTTCTGGATTTCATATTTTCATGAACTATAAGCCAAATTAAAAGCTGAGAAGGCCTTTAAGTCTTTAAATTATGAACAACAACAAAGTATTTTTATGATTCTGATGTGATGTATATACACTGAGACTCTTTTCTATCTCCCAGCCTTTAGACTACGAGAGCACTATGTTTCACACTTTGTTGATAAGAGTGGAGAACGAGGACCCCCTGGTGCCGGACGTCATTTATGGCCCCAGCTCTACAGCCACCGTCTACATCACAGTTCAGGATGTAAATGAAGGACCTGTGTTCTTCCCTGATCCACTGATGGTCACAAAATGGGAGAATATCCCTGTGGGCAGCTTTGTGGCCATGCTCAATGCTACTGACCCAGACAACACTCAAGCCCAGAGCATAAGGTAAGGCATTGGTTTCATGAGTATGAGACTGAGCATGAAATTTTTGAAAATTATTCAGCTCATAAGTGAAAATAACAGTTTTTCTTTCTAAAGTTTCTGAGAATGAGAAGCAAAATTCACCCATTATGCAGAACTGACAATGCTCCCTAAGCTCCAGCACAGTGAAAGAAATGGAAACAGTATTTATATTGTATTTGCAAACTCTTGAATACATTTAACCTTCACAAGCTCTGGGGCGAGCGAGTGGATTGTCTGCTTGGTTAAGTTCACTTTGGAGTTTGACGACGTGGATTACAATGACACTGCAAACAAATCAAAGCTCGACACGAGCATGATCGCACTGTCTCTGTTCCTCAGCCATCTCCCCATCTGTCGATTCTCACCTCTCCATTTTTCACTGTCTTTATGCATGACAGTCTTACTGTTCTCCAAGAAAATGTTAGTCCATTGCTCTGCATCAAAGATTTTGACCATCTGTGTGGACTATCATTTTATTGCCTAGGTGTAAGATAGACCATTTCTCTACAGCTGCAATCACTCATGAATTCTGAGGTGACTGAAAGATCTTTGTATTTACTGTGTGTGGTGAGGAAATTACTATTCAACCATCTCTGTGCACTATTACCTTTACTGCCAATATGAAATCCTTCCAAACACATAGGTGGACCATTAATTTAATACTAATAATTCCTCTGCAGTGGGTATGGTCTTAAAGTGTTTAACAGTCAAATAGCATCCTGACAGTTGCAGTAATAGATCATTTTATCAGCATGTAAATTTGAAAGCTCCAAGCCGCTTCAATAGTTTTTGCTTAGGTCATGTTTTGGCCTTTTGCTCTATTATATTCAGGGCTGGCACTCTGCCCACACATATCATGCACTGCACCTGGGGTTCCAAGTGCTGATGGGCACCAAAAAAATATTCGCCATCACCTCAGCCTCCCCCCCCCCACCTGAAAGGCTAAGTCCAAACACCCAAGCATGGCACCCATGTCTGCTGCCGCCAATCCCCACCCAACCCCTTCTCCTCCCACTTAGTGGTTTGAACCCAGACAGCATTTGCACTTAGAGCACCCAAATGCCTAGGGCTGGCACTGATTATATTGAAGCACTGGATTTGCAAAATGAAGCCCGTCACCATAAACACTTTTTTCATCATTTTTGACTTTTTTTTAAATATAAAGCATATGATAAACCATAAATCCTTTATGGACATTTATTTATATGATTATTGCAGCTTTATTATCTGTGAGATCTAGCATTTTACAGGCAGTTTGCACTAAATATTGTACACCTTCTGTTAGTGGTGTTTTAATATTGTTTGACTCCTAATATAGCTTGTATGCATATGTAATAACTTTCTTGTAACTTCTTACAAGCCCATGCTTTCATTTGTATCCAAATCAGGTGAATGGTCCAGTACTTACAGTCACTTTCTTATATAGCCCCTGAGTTTTAGGGTCTCAAACATAATTGGACAATTGCCTGCACAGCTGTTCCATGGCCAGGTGTGTGACATTACCTAATTATTTCACTTACAATTATGCAAATAAAAGGTTAATTACAAATGTGTCTCTTGCATTTGAAATCTGTTGCTGTTAACTCTCAGTATGAAATCTAAGTGCTGTCAATGCTAGTAAAGCAAGCCATCATTAGGCTGGAAATAATCCTGTCAGAGAGACTGCAACAACAGTAGTTTGGTGTAATTAATTGAAAAATTCAATTAACGTAATTTCAAGTTGTGGTACACCTTTTAGATGTCGAAATAATTAAAGACTTGACTATAGATACAATTGAATCAAAACCGACATTCTTTTGTATGTAAATTGTAAATAAAAATATTAGTATTTCCTATTTACTCTAAATTTAGTCAGCCTGCTAAAACATGTTTTGTGACTGAAGTAAAAATAAATAATAATGAGTAAAAAAAAAAAAAGTAAAAATAATAATGAAAAGAATACAATATCTGAAATTATATTAGCCTCATAGATCCAGTGCAAGTAAGGAAGCAACCTTTAGATGAAGATGTTTGATTGGTTCACTACATTTCATTGGAATTGAGTAATTTTTACTGAGCCATTCCTTTAACCTCTTAAAACTCCACTGTGCTGTTTAGGATTTTCTGTCTGAAAATTCATTGAGTCTCCCCATCACTTGTAATGTCCCTGACTCTAGGAGGATGCAGACTAACACAGACCTCCTCTGATGCATGTGAAGTCAAGCTCCGCCTCTTTTTAAACTTCTACTGATATATCACGGCTGAGCAGCCAACGTGCTTGGAGGAAAGATCAGGATACCTGGTTCTGATGGATCGCCTGGCTCATGCTTACTTAGACGTGCTGTGGAGAGAGTGTCATCACGCACAAAGAGAGCATGGTCAATGTTTGCTGTCTCGGGTCCCGCCTGCTGTTGGCAAGCAGCACGACGTGGCATCTTCAGATCATAGTGACAGCGCCTTAGTCCGCTGAGCCACTCGGGGACCTCTTATTTTTTTTAAAAGGAATTATATGGAATTATATAGTAATTTTTAATCATTTCTTTACAATTAACAATTCAATTAGAAGGAAGGGAGTTTCAGCTTTCATACTCTACCCTTTTGTATGTATTTTTGAAAATAAGAAAACTATGAATTTCTGAATGTAAGGAATAGATACAGGACCTTTGTCTTTACAATCATTGTTTCATTAGAATTTTAATGTCCAAAAACTCCACTATCCAGTTATTTACAATGTGCACTGAATTTCCTCTTCAACTCAAGGTTTATCGAATGTAATTCCTGTAGAAACCCATTTATTCACTGAAGGTTACTCCCACAAGGTTGTATAAGCAGCTTTTTTGGTCATTTAACAAGGGCTTTCACCTTGCTTATACTTAGTTTTTGTATGTAATGTCTTATAATAGAACCCTTTCATTTTCAATTGGCTGTACCTTAAAGCTCTACTGAGGTGACTGCATGTACAGGTTAATACAAATAGCAGTTTGTTTCTCATCACTTCTTTAGTCTCAGACCTAATTCACCCCAGTCTCCCTGCAATTACAGTGGTGTGTACGAGAGCTTAGTGTAAGCTGTGTGCTTTAAGAGATCTGGGAAGTTTAAGTGGTCTCTTGAGATTTCCAGCATTCTTTGAGCATCCATGTGAACCCTGGTGTGCTGTTATGATCTTATGTTCTGGATCATTCTAATGGATCAGTGATCTTATCCAGAAACTGATTGTGATGGGCTCATGAGCATTTCTGTCTTGCCTCTCTCTCTCTCTCTCTCTCTCTCTCTCTCTCTCGGCTCTTTCCTACTGTAAATCTGTCTTCTGCCTGTGGCAGAGTCACCTCTTTTGATCTCCCTTTGCCAGAGAAAAGGCCTTTGAAGTGCCATAGCTTACACCTGAGGCTACAGAGAGCGAGAGAGGACAGCAACAGATTGACACAGAGAGAGGGAAGATGAAGGGGAGGGATGGATGAGAAAAGTAAGAGAGGAGAGCGCAACAAGGGCATTCAGATAATCTCCTTCAAGATGTTTATGAACTGACTCATTAAGGTCTGCTCAGTGAGTTCATCCTTGCTGTATATACACATTTCTCAGAGTCCTTCAGAGTTGCTAAATATGATGTGTTCAGCTGGGAATGTAAGACAGTTTTGTGCAGGTAAGCTCTTTCAGGACTTAATGTAAGACCTCGCTATGTAATGAATGTAGAGAATGTGCATCTTTGTAAGTTTCAAAGTAATTGTGAGAATAATGTATACATAGCAGTTTTCTGAGTACACTAACATTTCTTTGTATGTGAGAGAAAAAACAGCATAAATGCATTTAATCCTACTGAAACCAGCCCGACAAACACCTTTAGGACCCTTAAAGCAGAGCTCCACTGATTTTTCAAAATTTCTATAAAAGTCATTCATAGTGCTTTGATGTGAGATGCTTCAAGTCAGAAATGTTTATAATAGTGATGATAGAAACCAGATGTCTGCAGACAACTTATATAACACCCACACACATACAGTTTGATGGGAAATCTCCACTAGTCCACAGCCTAGAGTTACTTGATTTGGCCAGGAAAGAGTCATTAGCTCTGAGGAAGAGTCAGGAAATCGTTTAGCTATAGTGTAGCATCTTGTTTTGGTGAGGCACAGCTCACTCAAACAATACATTAGTTTGACTTTTATCAAAGTTTCATTGCTTTATGATACCCTGTCATTGAATATTTCACTTTGCATGGCTACATGACTACATACTGTACTTACATGGCTACGTAATCCAAAACGTTAAATAACACCAACATGCTGTTACGAACCTGAAGTGAAGACATAATATGCTTAAATTTAGATATTTCAGTGCATTTCACTACATCATTATATTCCTATCACCATTGTAGTACAGAAACACTAAATCAGACCTCTCTGATTGACTTACATTTCTGTGATTAAATTATTTGACCTAATTGAATGGATTTTTGTTAGCTTTATTTAGAGTACCTAGCATATTCTTCACGCAATCCTTGTATTATCTAGTCTACTTTAATGGAAGAAGGGCTCTCCATTCACCTTTTTCTAATCAAAGTCTTTATCGTTTATTTAAGGATGTGAAACTTAATTTACTGTAACAGTGTCAGTAGTTGTTTCAATTAATTGTCACAATTTGTTAGCATGAAGAGAAAAACATTTCAATTCCAGTGCAGTACTACACAGCAGTGAGGTGGATTAAGAAACTGACATGATTGTGTGTGAATGGTTTTGGGAAAAAATGCAAAAGTCTATTTGAGGTGTAGGTATGTACACATGACTGTATATGTATATAGTATGTTGAGACGTGTGTAGTTTTGTGTGTGTGTGTGTGTGTAATCACACAGGGACTGAGTTTGAGTGTGAGGGTTTGTGCCCATGAGATGTCAGGGGAAAATGAGGTCGACAGGAGACACAATCGATTGGATGCGGCAGTGGAGAAATGCAGCAGTGCTGAGTAGGAACGTGTCCACTGTCCTCTCTGCTGCCTTATGTTCACATTCATTTAAAGACTTTTTGCTCTTTGGCACATTTGAAAGTTCACTTTCAAAAGTAAGACTGAATTTAGTTTCTGAGCTACTTGCTGTCCATACGGTCTTATACTTTTAAACCAATAAGACTTTTTAATCTTGTTGTCACCCTAGAATTGATTTTCTCAGGGATATTTCAAGGCTCCCTACACCGAACTTTTCCTCACTTAAAAGGACTATGAAAGTTTCAAGAAAGGAAATAATTATTAAAAAATTATACGTTTAAAATCTTATTAAAAAGGAGAAAATGTCCTTGCTTGGAAGTTGCTCAGGAGACTTTCAAGGAGAAAGAAGGATGGAAAGAAGAACCAACCACTGTTTTATACACGGTATAATTTGATTTCTGCCTTTAGTCCCATCTAGTGAACACACACATAAACACACACTAGTGATCACACACACACACACTAGGGGGTGGTACACTTGCCTGGAGCAGTGGCCAGCCACATCAGTTGCAATGATTGGGGAGCAGTTGGTGGTTAGGTGTCATGTGCTACCCATTCAGGAGATTACATGTACTACTTTTATCTGTAGACACCTGGTCTTCAATTCTGGATCTTGAATATATATTCCAGTCTGGGATTTTGTAGTTAGTGGTAGGTATGATTATAAGGGACCAATCAGTTACATTTACAGTTTAATTGACTACCAGAAATCACAGAATCTTGAACTTAATTCTATATTCAATGTCCAGATCTGAAGACAACTGCTAGACCATGGCTGCCCTATTTAAATAGGAGGTCATTCATTTTAATGTTAAAGAGTTTCTTTTTTTCCTTTCCTATGAGAGAGTTCCCCCATCAGCAAAACACAAAAATGACATCACTGTAAGGGAAATAGCTCCAGACATTTGACATTTTCACATGTCTGGTTTGCTAGTGGTACATTGATTATAGTGTCTTGATACACTATACAAAAGCTAAGTCTACACTGCAAAGGCTAAAGGTGCCTTCAATATCCAATGGGGTACGCAAAGAACTCAAGAACCTCTGACTACAACCCTTGGTTCGATTAAACACCATCCTTTAGGTCTGGCTTCCTCGAAGAAAAAATCCTTCGAGAACTGCTCTTTGCAAAAGAGTTCCAGGAGGCTCCCTAAAGGGCTCTGCCATTGTATCAAGCTGCGGAACCCCAAAGGGTTTTTCCAGTATCCATTAATTTTTAGAGTGTACATCATAAGCAAAAATAAAATATGATGCATCATGGGCCATTTACTGGTATGTCAATTATGTGACAGATTTTCAATTCCAAGTAGGAGCAGACCAGAAGGAAAGAGAAGTTGCATTATTCCGACTCTGATTCTGCACTATCCTCTGATAATTCTTCAGCAGACTAGTTTTTAAAGATATGTAATTAACAGTCCAGATAAAAGAGCAGTGTTTGAGATTGGGCTGACTGCTAAATGAATACGTTCCACATGAGCAGGCTGCAGTGAGTTTTTTGATCTGGGTAGCTGTATGAGTTAGTCATCGGGTGCTGGCATACAATATTCATTCTAAATCCTCAAGGATGAGACCAGTCTGGTGTGTGAAAAGGATTGAATGGGCTAACTCCTTGGGAGTCATTGTTTGATATTCAGAGAACATGGTAGGAAAGTGTCTTCAAAGAAGCAGGATGAAACTGTGATTATACCCCGGTTGACATTTGATTTGTTTGCTTGACATAGTGTAATCTCACTGAGAGCTTGTTTTTTCTGCTCTTGACTCTGTGTGCTATTTACTTTTAGATGTGTGTATTGTTCCCTCATATACATGTTAAAGAAACGAATATACTAGAGAGTGCAGAGCAGGCACTTTAAACCAGCACTGCTGCATTTGAATATGAATTGCTAAAAGGGATGTGGGCTCTTGGAGATATAAAATCTAGTCATATGAAAGCAGATATGTAAATACAGAAATTCCCAGTAGCTTCTACTTTTGTACTACATGTTGTTACATCTCTATTTCTAGTTTAAATAGTTAGCAGGAGGGTATTGAACTGTTGCAACTCTTACACACAAGGATAATACAGATATACTAGCAGAATCATCTCCATTTTTTTCTATATCATTTGAAAACAGCAGCTTTTCTTTGTTTGGGGTGAAGATGTCATGACAAAAGGAATAATTCACTTTCACTTGCATTTAGAATTGTTTGGATAAAAATCAGAATTGCACAATGTTACATTTACATATGATTAGTTAAACTTGTGTGGAGTCCAAATTTCACTTCTTATGTTTAGAACTAAAACTGAGGCTAATGTTGCTTCCCAACACTAGAATTCAATAGTAACCTAAATAGTCCAATTGATTCCATAACAAATGCAGCACTAAACCATCTCTCAACCTAATCAAACTACATTCAGGTCTTAATTAAGGACACACAGACTTGTTCATGGATGTTACAGCACAGTATGAACTATAAAAATGAAGGAAATTCATAATGTAGCAACACTGAAGTATTGGATTGTTCTCAGATAAATTCCCTCTGTATTTATTTATTCCGCTATTGTAAAAAATGACTGATTCTAGATCAACTTTCTTATGTTTGACAGTTCTTCTTAATATGTCCTAAACCACATCAATTAGTCTGTGTGACCTTAAGTAAGACCCTTATGTTGTTTAAGTAGTTGGATGATGTTTTGGGTATTTTTGTGATAATAGCTAAGCTATTTGGGTGACTATTGAGTACTAGTGTTAGCAACATAGCCTTATAGCTCCACTACTAACCTAAAGAAGGCATATTTTGACTCCAAATATTTTACATTATCAACTGGTAAAAACGTTTTTTATTGTTATTTAAGGACATTTTTGCTTTCTCCTTTAAAGAACTATTTTACATATACATTTATTTTAGACAGGGACAATAAGACATGTATACCATGGAGCTCTTTAATCATGTGATGTTCCTACAGTTGGCCTTTAGGCCAGTAAAGCAGATGTGGAGGTCTACCCTCAGTTTGGTCGGCAGTAGCAGGTTTTTTAGCTCTGACATGTTTGCTGAAAAGGTCTTTAGAGTGTTTTCTTCTCCCTCAGTCCTTTTGTTCTGCACTGTCAAACTTGCCTTGGATAAGGTGAGCTGTGTGTCAGAGTCAGCCTCAGGGAAATCACAAATATAGAGGCATGATCTGAATTATAGGAGTTCTCAATGGGTGCACGTGGGTAACTCTTGAGGATATTAAGTCTAGTACGGAGATATAAACACTAAAGGGACTCCGACTGAGACTG